>CAUYON010130806.1:0-31438 GCA_963573935.1 Arctocebus calabarensis | reverse complement strand
TCATGGCTGGGAAGAATCAACATTGTTAAAATGTCCATATTGCCCAAAGCAATATACAATTTTAATGCAATTCCTATTAAAGTTCCATTGTCATATTTTAAAGACCTCGAAAAAATAATACTTCGTTTTATATGGAATCAGCCACCTCATTTTTGATAAAGCAAACAACAACCTAAGATTGGGGGAAAGAATCTCTATTCAAGAAATGGTGCTGGGAGAACAGGATAATCACATGTAAAGGACTGAAACTGGACCTGCACCTTTCTCCACTCACTAAAATTGACTCAGGATGGATAAAAGATCTACATCTAAGGCATGATATAATAAAAATCCTCAAAGTGTGAGGGAAAACACTTGAAGGTATTGGCCTAAGGAAAGAGTTTATGAAGAAGATTCCAGCGTCAACCGCAACAACAAAAATAAACAAATGGGAGTTAATTAAACTGAAAAGCTTCTGTATTGCTAAGGAGACAACAACCAAACCAAATAGCCATCAAAATGGGAAAAGAAATTTGCATATTATGAATTGGACAGACACTTGATAACTAGGATCTACAGAGAACTCAAGATAGTCAACATGAAAGAAGCCAACAGTCCCTTCTATCAATGGGCAAGTGAGATGAATAGAACTTTCTCCAAAGAAGACAAATGGGTAACAAACATATGAAAATATGCTCATTATCCCTAATTATCAGAGAAAGGCATATCAAAACCACCCTGAGATATCACCAAACCTCTGCCAGAACAGCCCACATCATAAAATTCAAAGCTGCAGATGCTGGCGTGGATGTGGGGAGAAGGAAACACTTTTACACTGCTGGTGGGACTGCAAATACAGCCTTTTTGGAAGGAAGTATGGAGGCTTCTCAAAGAACCCAAATGAGACCTCCTATTACAATCCCATTACCGGACATCTACTCAGAAGAAAAAAAAATCATTTTATCATAAGGACATTTGCAGTAGACTATTTATTGCAGTTCAATTTACAATTGCCAAATTGTGGGGAAAACCTAAATGCCCATCAATCCAGGAATGAGTTAACAAGCTGTGGTGTATGTATACCATGGAACACTATTCATTAAAAAAGATGGAGACTTTACATCTTTTGTATTAACCTTGATGGAAATGGAACACATTATTTTTAGTAAAGCATCACAAGAATGGAGAAGCAAGAATCTAATATACTCAATTCTGATATGAGAACAATTGATGCTAGTACATGACAGCGGGTGGGGGAATTGGGAGTGGAAAAAGAGATGGAAGGGGATGGGTGTTTCTGGTGAGTGACACCCCTCTTGGGGGTGGAGCACAATTATAAGAAGGACTTTACCTAACAAATGCCAGCAATGTAACCTGGTTCTTTATATCCTCAATGATTCTCCAAAAATGGAAAAAAAATTAAATATGTGATATTTCTTTTCTGTATTGAAGGATAAAAAGCTACTAGATAAATCTATGTTTTACTTATATAACTTTTTGGCAAAAAATCTTCTTATTACATACCTGCTCTTATTCTCTGTCAGTACACTTTGTCTAGGTGACATTGCTATTATTGTTTTTTTTTTTTTTTTTTTTTTTTACTAATAACATTGAAAATTTTCATAAATATATCATACAGGTTATTTAGCAATTTTTACACAATGTCAATTTTTATAACTCTTAAAAATATATTTTCTGTTTTTTGTAGAACAATCTTAGGAAAATATTAGTACATTTGGGCACAGTAAGAGTCATATACATCAAGGTAACATTATTTTTGTTATAGTTTCAACTATTAAATAAAAGTTAAAATAATTTATTGAGTATCTGTACTACAACAAAATATGAACTCTTCTTCCTAACATCAATCCTACTTCTTTACTATCATCACAAAAATGATTTCCTCTTTTATACTTCCTAAAATCTTTTATGTTCTTTCTTATGACAGAGACATATAGTTTCATTTGTTATAATTACTATTAATCTAGTTATTTTCCCCATGCTGTGTGTCACATAATCCTGACAGAATGATAATTCTAAATTCTTAGGTGATATTTGTTTAATGGTAACTATACTGAATTTAAAATCTGAAAATGCATGTGACTTTGACATCCCCAAGACATAGAAACATCATAATCACATAAAAGAAGTGATTAAACAGAAAAGAGGGTTGGGGTACAGTGGCTCATGCCTATAATCCCAGCACTCTGGTTGGCCGAGGCGGGTGGATTGCCTGAGCTCACAGGTTTGAGACCAGCCCATGCTAGAGCAAGAACCCGTTTCTAAAAATTACTGGGCATTGTGGTGGGCGCCTGTAGTCCCAGGTACTTGGGAGGCTGAGGCAAGTGGCTTACTTGTGCAAAGAGTTTGCTGTGAGCCATGATGCCCCAGCACTCTACCAAGGGCAACAAAGTGAGACTCTCCAAAAAAAAAAAAAGAACATAAAGTTTATAACCCTTGAATTGCTGATAGACATAAGCTTTTCAAATCTTTCATTTTTATTAAATTTAATGATATTATAATAGTTGATTTGAGATATAGTTAGTTGGAACAAATGATTACTAATGAAATATATCAAAAATCAAAATTTTCAAATATATACTAAGACAAAGAAATCTGAGGTTTCTTATGAATACATTTTCTCAACTCTCCATAGAGATCTAGACCAGAAACAATGTCCAGGTCATAAATAATTTTATAGATTTCCAGAAAGAAAGCAATCTCTCTCAAAATTATATTTAACACATTTCACATGAAGAAAGCAACTATTTTGAATATAAATTTTCATCATGAAAATTACCAGTAGACAGAATGGGTATCCTTGATAATTTGCCATAATAAATTCTCCTGGGTTCAACTATCTGAATGGTTAGAATAATTGAGAGAAATAAAACATTAAATTATTTTAAAAGCACAACAGTGTATTTGGATAAACACAATGTTACAATATGTTGCAGCTGTTAATGACCAGAAATCATGTTTTTGAGGAAGCAATCATCAATTAATCATTTCCTCCTCTTGTGGGATAATTTATGGAAATGAAATGAGGCTAATAAACTAGAAAGAATGGGAGGTAAAAACAGTTAAATAAATTGCTTCCTTTTGAAATAACAAAAAAAAAGTCATGATATCCATCATTTGGCCAAAAATATCATGTTGCTAAAGGCCTTATTTAGAATTTGATTCTCTTCCAATATATCAGAAGCAGAAGGCATTGCATTTCAGCTTTCCTTTTATTTCACTCTCTGTTTTAACCCCATAAAAGTCTCCCAAGATTGAAATGTTAATAATGCAACAATCTTGGAAAATTTGATATCATATAGAAAAGACAGAGATGGATGAGGCAGTAACCATGTGCTAATTCAACTCTGATTTGTTATCAATTATGATATTCTTTTCCTTTATTAAAAATTGAATGTCATGAATAAATATTCAAGTAAACATTCAGGAGAGAGGAGGATGCAAATTATTTTTAATATTTATTTAGGTTATTTAACATATATCATTAGTTGCTAGACTGGACAGAGACATAAAATTTCACTTTTTCATTACATTGTCATTTTAATATTTTTCTCGGTAATATTCAGAGTGGATGGCCAAGCAAAGGAAGAAAGGGAACGTTGCCTATGAACTCTTGGTGACATAGAAAATTACAGCAATTTGTAACTTAAGTCTAAAAAGCATTACTTAGGTTTCCTTACTGGATTCTAGTTGATTTTCTGCAGAAATACAACAGATTATTCGTCAATAGAATGGACTTTAATTTGACTTCAAGTGGATGAAAAACATCTCTTTCAGTAGTAGTAGTTGAAACAGCATGTTTGTGGATGAGCACTATCTCACAGGACCGACATAAAGAATGAAAATAAAATAGCATTCATTCTTAATATTCATGCATTTTTTATACCTGAGTATTAAGATGGTTGACAACTGATTTAATAGTCTCATACATTGTAGTGCCCTAAAACACAGTGTATAATAAAGTATGTAGTAGAAATCATGTCTATCACGTTAATGCCTCATCTACTGTTTGTCCCATGTTTGGTATAATGCTGGTACCAACTAGATTTTCTGTAAATGTTTGCTTATTTTGGTTTTGCCTGCATGCATTGAGAAATAACCTCATGCATGTGTAATAAAGCACGTGCATGTGTACTTAATACATCGATTAGAAATAGGCCCAATAAATACAAAATTTAGTGACTGCTACTAGCCAGGTACAAAAAACAGGAAACCTGACAGAACCTTAAAACATGTAATTAATAAGGTGATTAATTAGTTTAAATTTTAGAATATGTTGTTTTACGTCCTAAATTAAGATCTATCTTTGGTACTGGAAAGTAATTATCAACCAGGACATGGCATTTAGAATTATATAATTCAAGTAGTTTCTAGCCTTTCTTGAATCCACAGATTCTTATGAGTTTATGTTTGAAATTTGCTACAGAGGTAGATGGCTAAACAGACAAGGTCTGGATATTTTACTGTATAGTTCACTGTAATGATTTTATGGGGAAAAGCCACCAGTATCTTATTTTGGGAATTAATTAACTTAAAATATAATAATGACGTGTTATGATATTAAATATGGAGCAATTTCCATAGTTATGTTTAACATTTACTTATTCTTGCGATGTTCATATGTAAAAGCTTTTTAGTAAAGGGGAGGCTGAACTTCATTTACTTAAAAAGGAGTAACAGTATGAAGATATTTTATAATATAGATTTCAGTGTATGTTGAACATATGGTATGTTTTATTTTCATGATTTTATGGCAAATGCATTACCAAGGAAAGCACAAATAACCTATATGCCAGAGCAAAATGACCATAGAAAGGTTTATTTTAAACATGGACTTTAACGTTTTATTTACTTTTCCTCAAGAGATATGATAGGATGTGAAAAATACCCATTTGCTGAAGCAGAAACCTTCCATAAACAATAATGAAAATATCATCTTGCATTTTAATGATATGTGGATTTAAAAGTATGACACATCCTTAAAAATGCTCTTTTTATAATAGTTAAATTGTAGGGGTATGAACAGGTGATATCTCTTGATGTACATTGAAGGCTTTAATAAGGAATAAAGATAGCATAAAATATTTCCAACCTCTTCTTGTATTATTTGTTCTTGCGTCTTGCACACATTAACAATTGAGTTTGCAAACTTACCACCGTGTGCTTACACGGTGTACAAACCACTCAGTAAGGTTTCAGCCTCACACAGCTGTGTTTGTGTTGACATGAGGCAGTGTCCTGCTGAGTGGTGGTCATTCTTGTGAGTTTTTGTGTGCCATTGAGAGAATGTCAGAGCTTGGATTAGAGCAATGAACAAACATTCATATACTTCTTGTTAAACTTGATCAGAGTGAAAGTGAAATTAGGGACATGTTAGTCCAAGTTTATGGGCATAATGCTGTGAAGAAAATGGCAGCATACCAATGGATTAAACGTTCCTCTAAGTATCACTGATGAGAAGTCAGGGCAGCCAGTAATGAGCAGAACTGACAAAAAAATACCGAAACAATTAATCGAATTGTGCTCAAAATCTAGGAGATAACTAGGAGAAAAATAGAAGACCAAATAAACATCGATAGAAAAGAAAGGAAAATCTTACTGAAAATCTTGGCCAACAGTGCAATGGATTTTGCATCACAACAACGTACCAGCTCACATAGCACTGGCTGTGAGGAAGATTTTGCCAGTAAACATATAACACTACTGGGAAAATCCTCTCCACTCACCCGATCTGCCCCCCAATGACTTTTTCTTTACGTTCAGATAAAGGAAATATTGAGAGGAAGATATTTTGATGACATATAGAATATGACATGTGGTGACCATTCCAGAAAAAAGTTCCAATATGTCTGTGAAGGGTGGACTAGATGCTGGTTTTGGTGCACAGCCTCCCAAGAGGGGTACTTAGCAGGGGATATTCAGCAATGAGGGGAGGGGTGGAGCTTTGTCTAGGATTGAGTTCAGGAACTTAATTTTCAGATGAAAATAATTTTCAATAATGAATAATGGAATGGTTTGCCCAAGGTAATACCAAAAGACAATGACTGATTTAGTCCAGTGGCAGTAGTTTCAAAAAAAGCAAATAAAAATCATAGAAGATAATACTGCCATGATTTGATTCCAGAACGCATGTTTCTTTCCATTTTAATATGCCTGGTATCAGTGTGTGTTTTACAATTGCTCTAGATCAGATCTGAAGTTCCTTTCTTTCAGAAAGAATTATTTCTTCTCTTCTAACCTGCTACCTCTTAAAGTTTCTGTAAGGGGTTTTGGGCCCACACTCTTTGTGTGAACTTAGAAAGTAAACCTGCATACGTGCCACCCAGGGGTAATACTTATGAAGTTCATGTCCCAAGAGTATTTTCCTTTTTAGGGCTTTTCCACCACCAACGATTATGTTTGACACAGGCAATGTTCCTTGCTAGCTTCATCTGAAAAAGTTTCTTTCTTTTAAACTAATACTGTGTGATTTTTGTGTCTCAGTTTGATGTTGAGATCATTGGGCAGTTTATCTTTCTTAGCAGTACATGAAATAGTGGTACATTTATATTCAGTGCCTCCTTAGACTTGATGAAATTTGATAATTTATTAAAGGTAGGGATTTTTTTCAGGCTGACATCATGCTCATCTATCATGGAGCCAATTGCTCAGACGCATAGTTGGAAGAGGATAAGGCACAGGATATAATGGCACTGCTACAAAATACTGAATTTATAGCTCTAGAGACTACAAGCATGGCACTGCCAAAGATATTTTATAAAATTTTGGAATGATTTTGATGCCAGCCAAGACATAAATTGAGATGGGCTAGTTGTGGAGATAATTAAGAAAATTGAATTCTATGGACGTTTCACTGTGTGGCGCTAGAAAGGAAATGTGTGGATACAGAGTAGCCAAAAAAACTATTAGGAAGTGAAATTCAATGTGCCGTTAAACTAGAAGATAGGACATAAAACATTGCAAGGGTCCAGAAATTTAAGATGATGTTATTATATTTTTTAAACTATTGGTACTTGCAGTATAGCTTTTTCCTTTCCGGGCACATAAATCATATTATGGCTCATTCTTGTTTAGTGAAAGAGGGGGAAATGAGAGATGCTTTAGGGGTAAATTGGCTTGGCCATTTTCTGAAATGTAAAGTTAGACAAGATCCAGTTTTGTGCACAGCAATTATTTTAGTGAAGGGGACAGATTGGAAACAACCTGAGATTTTTCTTCAGCATCCTGTATGAGGTGTGAGTGGGAGGAAAAGATCTGGCAGTCCGTATATATTTAGGGTTTGTTACTAAAAGCTCTCTAGGTAAACATCACCCATGACAGAGGAGAGAGTGTCAAGATCAAGGGGATATGGACGTGGGCTTTTCTGTTTCACCTGGATGAGTTCGCCACTTTTGCTGCTTTCCATGAAAGGGAGCAGAGTGCTGAGTGAGTGTTAAAGGTTTCAACTAAAGTGAAATTTCTCTCACCTTAATTCTGAAATATTTTACATATAGTTTGTCTATTAAAACCTCAGGATATGTAAAATATAGAGTGTTACAGAATGTTTAGCATTACAGCTGGAACTGATCACCCTGAAGTGTGTCATTTGGCTTCGTGTTGCTCAGCAGTTTTCTGTGAAAACATCTCCTATCTTTACGCTTCCATATGAACACATATATTTCATTCAATGTGAGAAGTGATATTAGCAAGGCAACATACATGATTTAATAGGGCTGGGCTCTGGATTCCTGCCTATTTTACTTTCATATTCTTACATCAACTATTGCAGAATAATTACTGATTCCTAATAGTAAGACTCAGCCTTGCCACGTGGGAATGCCTGACTTAGTTTCCAAACATTTGACAGTCACGGTTATCCATGGTGTGTATGTTTTATGTCTGGTCAGTTAGAAACACAAGAAAATAAGGAATAAAGAAGACTTCAGAAAAATTGGAAGGTATGTTTAACTGCTGCAGACCCTCTTGGGCTATTTTATCCTTTCCTTCCATATATCACAAATATCTTCCCCGTCCACACACAGAAGACTAGTATCATTGAACCACAGTAATTCCCTTTTCTTCCTACAGCATGCATTCTGATTGGAAAACCAGGAGGAAAAATTCACTTCTTATCACTTGACCTTCCATAGTTAAGCAGTTCTATATGCCCCCTTTTTATAGGGTTTATCCATCCTAATTTCATAAAAAAAAAAAAAACTTGAAACACTTTCCAAAGCCCATTCATGCAATGGCCAATGATATTATTTATCAATAGTCATGGTTTAGAAAACAAATTCTAAAACTGAACACATTTGTTCAGTTTTTCTGTTTGTGTGTAAATAGCAAAAATATCATTTTGAAATACTGTATTAACTGAATGTATAAAAGTAGATTGCCAAACAAATGGATATGTCAGTAAGATTTTTTATTAAGTATTATCTCTAGCCATTTCAACATATATTTTAGTGTCACACGCACAAGCTGGTATACAATAAATAATTTTCAATCAATTGACTAAGAAATATGTTTCAAATTATGTTAAAAATTATGTTTCTTAAGAGAGATTTTATTTCTTAATATGATAGTGTTAACCATGTATGACAAAGCAATTCTTATAAAAATTTCTAGATGCTATTTAGTTAAAACCTCTATTGAAAAATAAAAATAAGTACCTACATTATACTTTAAATTTTTAGATCATTCATTCCTTCAAGAAATATTTATTGAGCATCTACAATCTCCATAATGTGTACCTACTGTAAATCTAGATATAACAATGAACAAAATAAAAGGTTCATTTTGGTATTGAGACTAAAGTAATAGGAAGTGAGTTCTGGTTACATTCTCTTGATTCTTTTACTTCTAATCATTAACTCTCCATCTATAAGCAAATAGATTTTTTAATATAATAGGTTGCTACTTCTTAATACTTCCTTGCAGGAATGATGCTGAACATAATTCAACATTGTTCCATGGAATCAATTAATGGAAGACTGGCTCATATTTCATTTTCCAATTGAAGTATGCCATTTGAAAAATTTAAGGAAGGCATATCAATAAATGCACAATGACCGTGAAGGGACAGTCACAGCATTTACTCCAATTTAGTAGCCTCTTTCTTATTTATACTGAGGATATTAACACATAGGAACCTCCTTGGTGAGAAAATTCTGCAAGCAAAGTGAGCCCAGAACATTGGCTTTGATCATGGTTACCCGTCTCTTTGTATTGGCATTCCCGGTCAACCTTGAGACTACTCGTGACTCAAATACCAGATTATGCAACAGGGGATCTGAATTTCAGAAAAGTAAGTAGGATTTGGAACATATGCTGGAGTGCTATTTGTAACTGTTTTCTTAACATTCCCGAAACGTGAATACTGTACGCAATGAATTTGTAAATCAAAAGTTAACTGATAAAAATTATAAGACTGCCTTTAAAATTATTGTGAGAATCATGAACAAAGTTAACAGGATAAATACATTCAGTTACAATGTTCACTTTGTACATTTTAGTTGTTTTTTAAGTAGTGTTGTCATTGGTAAGTTTTTCCAGCAGAGGGAAGCAGAACCTTGTTATTATTTCTGTAAGCGATTGATGTGGAAATAGTGAGATAGTGCCACAATTTTACCGAATCTTAACTGAATATGGTTGGTATTTCATCATCAATAAGCAACTTTGACATTGAATAGGGCTTGTCGCCTTTAGAAAGCATGAAATAGAATTTAGTCTAAAATGCCCAGTTCAAAGGAATAGCCTAAGTGTGAAGACATATGTTATCTTCCTCTTGATTAGGATACACAAAGACAATATTAGGTTTATATCAACATGTAAATGAATAATTTGCATGAATTATTTTAAGACTATATTTCCTTTAACATATTTTAACGTTTTTTGTTTACTTTTCAGAGGTTGCTACTATATGCAAAAGTATGTACTTAAATCTGTCTTCTTTTTGTTAATATGCGAACAGTAAGTTTTAAATCAAATAAGCATCTAATATCTTGAATTTTTATCATACCTCTGACAATAAAATATAATTCAGATATTTTGGTTCTTTAACATTGTTTTTCACAAAATTTTATCTCTCTTTAGCTGAATTTCTTTACGTTCCAGGAACGATGTGCAGACTGCATGCACATATGTACACGTAGATGTTTTATGAGTTATGACGTTTTCTTGTTCTTAGCAGTTGGAAAGATGAAAAATGTGACTTACCATGGTGTTGTAAGTCTGAACAGTGAGTCAGTGGGTCTCCATTTCTTATATCTTGGCGTCTTGTGCGTCTGAAAAAGTTACATTTAAAAGCTATAAATGTATTCTGATTTTCCCTCTTTGAAATTTGTCATAAGAATGATGAGCAATCAATTAAAAATATGTATATTTAAAGACTTTAGGAACTTATAGGAAGAGATACATCTGCATCCAATCAAAGACTTTTAAAGGAAGTTCTTTATCCTGGTAAGAGTAGTTTCCAAGAAATAGGAAACAAGTATCTAAATGTACAAAAGATATGTTAACAGTCTAAAATATAGATAACAGCGACTTCATGGCTTTTCACTACTAATGTCAATCAATAACAGCTAACATCTAAAAATTCCAGGCTTCGTCCAGCCAGGTGGCTCATGCCTATAATCCTAGCATTCTGGGAAGCCAAGGAGGGGAGAGTGGTTTGCTTGAGCTCAAGAGTTCAAGACCTGCCTGAGCAAGAGCCAGACCCCATATTTAAAAATAGCTGGGTGTTTTGGCACCCAGCCACTGTGGTCCCATTTACTTGGGAGGCTGAGACAAGAAGATCACTTGACCCCAGGAGTTTGATGTTGCTGTGAGCTACGACTCCAGGATACACTACCGAGGGTACCAAAGTAAGATTCTGTTTCAAAAAACTAAACTAAAAATAAAAACTCTGGCTTAAATTATAAGGAAAGAGCATACAATTTAGAGAAGCAACTTCTTCAATAAAAGAAATTAAACTTTTCTAATTATTAGAAAAGGAGTGGGCTTGGGGCCTGTAGCTCAAGCGGCTAAGGTACCGTGGACATACACTAGAGCTGGCGGGTTCGCATCCAGCCTGGGCCTGCCAAACAACAAGGACAACTACAAACAAAAAACAGCTGTGTGTTGTGGCAGGCACCTGTACTCCCAGCTACTCGGGAGGCTGAGGCAAGAGAATCTCTTAAGCCCAGGAGTTGGAGGTTGCTGTGAGCTGTGACACTACAGCATTCTACCCAGGGCAACAGCGTGAGGCACTGTCTCCAAAAAAAAAAAAAAGGAGTGAATTTGAAAATTAATATTCATAGGAATATTCTTTCTCTTCGTGCTTGTGCTTAGTTCTTTAAATAGCTTTTTGTAAAATTTTATAATAGTGACTAGCAATTCTATTTTTAAATTAGTTTTAAAATTTTTTTTTGGTTGCTATTATCAGCCATTTTTTAAAAACATTTTTTGATCATGTGGCTGTGATTGCAAACCAATTTACCTGTGTAGTGAATAAAAGGAGAAAAGCAACAACGGATGTCAGACTTAACACAAGGCCTCCTTTTGTCAGAGGAAGGTGAGAGAGAAGAAATGGACTTCTATCAAAGAGAAAAGCCAAATTTGCATATAAAAATGAAAGTTAATTTCATCTCCATTCTATTCTCACATCATAAGTTAGCTTCAGTATAGTCTAGGCATTCTTTCTGTATACTATGTGAAGGATGGGCTAGGAAGGCGGAGGGAGGTCGGCTCCAGCCATTGTGGGGTGGAGAAACTCAGAATGGAGATTGGCTGCGGGTAACAGGCTGGAAAAGACTGAGGGACACTTGGCCAACTGTTTCCACAGCTATTTTAATGGGTATTGTCTTACTGCGAAATTAGTTACTATCCCAAAAAGAGGTTCTCACAAAGACTATTGAGAATTGCAAATATGGAATTTGTTACTGTATTCATAAATTTAGAAGTCTGAAGTATTTATAGATTTCTATTTGTAGAATTAGGGAGACTATCAAACAGATGTTGCACATTTCAAAATTGAGCCAACAAGAGAACTTGTGAAACATGAACCACAAAGCATTTGGGAAGGCATTTTTCCCTGCCATTTAAGCTTTTGAAAAATGCCATCAGAAAGAATATATAAATCATGAGGTCTCTAAACATCCTTTTGAAAGATGGAGTGTCAGACTCATGAAATTGGATTAAGTAAAATCTGTAAGGCATAACTAAAATGTGTTGATAAATTCTTCCAATCTTGAATTACAGGTATGCAGTAAACATTCTTCAAATATATAATATTATACAGATTTTAAGTTCTTATACATGTGGTTATGATTTTTAATTTCTTATTAAGAAATGCTTGTAATTAAAATGGATTATTACTAAATTAGGCAGAATTATACACTTACACATGGAACAGAAATAATCGTTTTTAGTTCAAGCATGAACGCCACATTTTTCAGCAACCTAAAAGCCCTCTAGAACTAAATGTTTAGTTTAGAAGCATACATTTTAAATCATAAATAATTTAATTTTATTACTGTAAAAATTCCATATTATTTATTAAATGACTCACAGTTTCTTTACTCCACAGATATTATCTCCACACTAATTTTTATTTTATATTTCCCCTAAAATTAATGGGTATGTGAAAGTAATCCCAATACATTAGTTATCTCAGTTTTGAACCTTGATAGCTTAAGAAAATTATGAGTATTTCTTGCAGGAGTTACATTCACTATTAATAAGATACTATGTTTTAATCCATCTGCAGTGATCATATGATAGACTCAAGTTGTAGATGATCTTGTATTCAGTCACTGTTATCTAAAGTGTGCAATGAAATAATTTAAATAGACACTAGGGCCATTACTTTCTCCTAATATTTTTTCCAAACATTAAAATTTATGTAAATGTTGCACAACATACCTCACTAGCTGTGAAACACCCATATTCATAGCTTTTTAAAACATTTAGCAATAATAAAAAGACAAATGATATTGGTCTTAAAATTGGTGGTGGGTTCAAACCCAGCCTGGGCTACAAATTGCAAAAAAAAAAAAAAGGCAACACTTTGTTAAGGCTAGTTTCTATTTTATGTTTCAATTTATGAACATGTTATTAATCGTAAGGTGCATATTAATGAGATACTGTATATTACTTTCTTCTATCATTGCTCATTTCCTGAACTCTGATATATATCAAAAAAGAAAGGTAGTCATCTCAGTATATCCTCTGCCACTTACTGCAAAACTATTTTGTCAAATGAAGGAAGTGTTTTTATCTTTTAAAGCCAAAACAAACCAACTTCACTGTGTAGGATAGCTGAATCTCCTGAAAATAACACTGTTACATGATCAAATGTATATTTTAAGTACATTTAATCTCAAAACCAATCACTTACAGTTATGTTTTATATTAAATGTATTGCTTTACACAATTTCTTAGGCATATCTTAGCAACCTCTATTCAAACCTGTTCAAAAAGTACATCTCAGTACTATCAAGAGTACACTTAGCTATCTGGATAATGCATGTGTATAGAAAGATGGCTATTCTATTACATGGTTTTGTATTTCAGGTTCAAACTCTAACTACGATAACAGAGTGGCATTTAAATTTACTTGGAATGTAAAGACATACTTTGGGATGTTAATCAACATTACATATATCACATACAAAAATGTGATATTTTTAAAACTAGAAATAAATTCTTCCTGCCTTTTTATAATTGAGTCCCTGTGCAGTCCCTAAAACCCAAAGGAAAATAAGTTCCTTCCTTTGAGAATTTTCTACTCACCTAGGGTCATAAATTGCCTTATTAAAATTTAAAACCAAGGTAGACTATTGCTGATAAAAATCGCAGAGCATTTTTGGACCATGGAGCATTTCGATTAAAGTTATAAGGCTCAGTTGAGATTCAGTTCATGACTTTTTGAGGTTAGCCCTGGTAAAATGACGCTGCAAAGGTTTATAATTTCCAAGTGTAAACAAAATGATTTTATGATGTTATCTTAAATTTCTTCCGGTAATTCAGTAAGACAATCTGCTCGATTACATTCAGTGCCCCTTTCTTCTTACATAAGGTCTGACACATTTGTGAATTGATCCTAAGAAAGGTGCCGTGTCCCTCATTGCTGAATATCGTGATGTTCACCCTCCAAGTGCTCCTGTGGGAAGCTACACACTGACCCAGTGCCTAGTTCATTCCTGGAATGACCATCTGGGCTCAAACATAAGCAACTACTGTTTATAATATTGATTCACAAAACAGCCTTCATTGTCATGCATTCCAGATTGGCTTGAGGTGAGAATTATATGCTTATGATTCTCGGGTCCCCTATTACATTGCACACCACTCAGCAAGACACTACCCTGACTTGCCACATGTGAACACAGCAGGGAGACTTTGAAATACCAAGGGTGTGAAACCTACCAAGTAGTTTCTACAGAACGGCTAATGTAAACACACAGTGGTAAGTTACGAACTTAATTGTCAGACTTTGTATGAAGACAGCTCTAATGGTCATTCCAAAAAGAGTTCCAAAATTGCTTGAAGGGGAGACCAGGCACCGGTGTCAGGGCACAGCTTCCCAAGGGGAGGACGTCCAAGGTGACTATAACTGATGCTCGGCAGTGAAGCATGTAGCACTTCTTCTAGGATGAGTTTGTGAATGTCATTGTCAAACGTCATACATTTTTTTAAATTGTTTTACTATTTTTTGGAAGGAAAGAAATATAATCCTCACTTCCTGCTCCCCAACTTTTTTTTTTTTTTGGTCATTATTAAATGGTGATGTACTTATCTGAAGAAACTAGTTCCAAAAAATGGAATCAGGTAAAGTTAAATTAAGACATTTTCTTTCTTTTTAAGCCTCTTCCTACCTCTTTGCAGTGGGAAAATAGCGAGAGCATGAAGAGCCGTCCCAAGCACAGTACGGGTCTCTGGCCAGGCAGCACTCAGCGCAGGCTTTCCCGTAGACACCACAGCGGTGCAAAGGCAGCTGAACCACCCCAGAGGCTGATCCAACGTAGAGCTGTTGCTGTGGACAAAGTTGACTCTTAGGAGAAGAACGATCTTTTTTTTTTTTTCAGATTTTCATTTTTTGATTAACAGAAAGTTTGATTATTTATGCATCAATTATCAGAGAGAAGGTATAGTTATGGGTTTAAAAATATACCTTCTTAGTGATAGTTTCCTTAAAGGCCTGGGAGATAAAATGACAGTTTAAAAGGAAGCTAGAGGGCAGCGCCTGTGGCTCAAAGGAGTAGGACGCTGGCCCCATATGCCAGAGGTGGCTGGTTCAAACCCAGCCCTGGCCAAAAACAAAAAAAAAAAAGAAAAGAAAAGAAAAAGAAAAAATGGAGCTAGAGCAAGTTCTAAATGTTGGATTGAAGCAGGTGTCTTCTGTTAAGAATAAAATATAGGTATGATCAAGACAGTAATACACCAAGAACAAACCTTTAATTTTTTTTTTATAGTCAAATTCTTTTTTTTTTTTCATTTTTTAAAAATTATCTTTATCATTAAATCATAGCTGTGTACAATCTTCAAATACAATCTTAACTACTTTCATCAACCTGATTAACATAGCCCTCCCAGCAATTTCTCCATTATTATATGAAGACATTTGTATTCTGCACTTAGCAAGGTTCGCCTGTACTGGTGGGGTCAAACCTTTAATTTTTGTTCTTACTTTTAGCATGTTTCCTCTTTCATTTCTACTGTTTATAATATTGATTCACAAAACAGCCTTCATTGTCATGCATTCCAGATTGGCTTGAGATGAGAATTACATGCTTATGATTCTCGGGTCCCCTATTACATTTCCTATGATGGGGTATGACCTTCTAAAAGATGGCAAAGGGCAAAGTTTGGGCGTTTGCATTTGAAAAATGTTTTGGCTCAACACCAAGGAATGTCTTGCTCTTGTAATACTTTTATGAAGATGATTTTAAACCAAACCATGAGATTATTTCTCTTTTGAAAGATTATCAAAAAGAGGAACCGAATACACATCAGTGTGATCTATAAACCACATGCTGAAATGTTGTGGAAAAGACATTGTACTGCGCGTCATGAGACCTAAATTCTAGGTCTTGCCATATAATTGGGAACCATTCATATGACTTTTCTCCTAATTAACTTCCTTATCCATAAAATAAGCATGTTTAACAGACCTTTATGCATTCGGATAAAATACACTACAGTGCCATTATCCTCCATGAAACTGGTGTTACTAAATTAGAACATGGGAGATTAAAAAAAAGTTTACTGAGGGCCGGGTGGGATGGCTCACACCTATAATCCTACTGCTCTAGGAGGTCAAGGAGGGTGGATTGCTTGAGCTTAGAAGTTCAAGACCAGCCTGAGCAAGAGTGAGACCCTGTCTCCACTAAAAATAGAAAAGCTAGCCATGCATTGTGGCGGGCACCTGTAGTCCCAGCTACTTGAGAGGCTGAGGCAAGAGGATCTCTTGAGCCCAAAAGTTTGAGGTTGGTGTGAGCTAAGATGCCATGGCACTCTACCCAGGGTGACAGAGTGAGATTCTATTTAAAAAAAAAAAAAGGTTACTGTTTCAGGGTTTCAGTACAATTTTCACAATGCCTTTAGCAAAGTGGAGCCAGTGTAGCATATTAAATGTAAATTTATGTAAACACAAAAGAATAAAATTATGGTGGTATTTTCCACATTTACTATAGTTAATACTAGAGCCCCCTTCCTTACTCTAGAGGATTTTAAATAGTTATCATCTGGCTTAAATAAAAGTCATGTAAATATTAAAACACTTAATAGTACACATTGAAAAGACCTCAAATGTATATTTTAATTTCGCTAGTATATAAACAACAGATGAGTTTCAGACAAGTCAGTCTCTGAATAATGGTATGCTTTTTAAATGTTACACATAGGGTAATTGTCAGCAATGGAGGTAATTAAAATTGCATTTTTAGAGACTTTAATATATGTATAAATAATCAGATCAGTTAAATGCAGAGTGAAGCACCTATCAGAATCTAAGAAATTAATACAGTTATAAATAGTGTTTATGTGGAAGACAGTTATATGAATAAATCAAACCAATTATAACTTTGTATAAGAAAAGAAAATAAGTGGGAGAAGTAACACAACTAAAAACAAACCATCATGAAGCATTTATCATTGTTGCTATTCAATTTCACTAAGTGGGAAAAAAAATTAAATTCTAACATATATTGCTAAGTGCTAAACTTTGTAATTATACTCAATTTTATTGTCGTATTGAATTAAGATATAAACCAGGATGAATTAAGAAACGATGGTTAAAATCTCTGGGGGGAAAATGATGTATTATTATTTCTCCCTTATCTTTTATTTCTTTCTTCTAATAGACTCTTTAAAAAAAAAGCAACTTAGATTCTATTGAAGATAAACTATTTCAATGTGATAAAAATAATACAAAGACATGATATTCAAACAATGGAATTAGTTAGATAAGGTTGTAATATCCAGGAACATGGCTGGCAATAGTGTGTGTGTGACAATCCTATACTGTGTTTGTGGCTATTTAAGAATCCTGATCAAGTAAGCCATACCATCCAAAGATCTCTATGTCTGTCAGTATCTTCTAAGAAGCATGAGCAAAATTCATACTTATAGACTGTTAAGAACACGATAATTAAATAAAGGAAAGTGCTATTGTTTAAATAACAGTGTCTAAATCTGTCATTTACCTTAGGAGAAAACAGAGCAGTAATAAAAAAGAAAAGAAAAACAGAATAAAAAAACCCAAAGAATAAAAAACCAAATACATGACCACAGAAATTATTTTAATGAAAACCTAAAGAGTGATAAAATGACAAAAACTAAATGTAACTCAGTATCATTTTCATTTTACCAGATTGCTCCACAAGTATAAATGATGTGCAAAAGTAATTATGCTCTCCAAGTGAAATATAGGGTAGGTTTGCAGGCACCATTGAGCATAATCCAGTCACTAGTAAGTAACCTGATGTGCTTTTTCTGCCCAATTTAACCTCACCACAGGCTTTCTCACCATCCTCCTTAATAAGTTGAGGGCCATAAGCAGGAGATGAGTCCATTTAGCCGGAAAATTAGTTGCAACATTACTTATCCTTCTTGAAACTGCTACCTTACTTTTAAAATGCCCATAAGAATTCATGCCATTAAATCATAATCTAATGAAATCAAACTTCCAGTAATAGGACAGGAAGGCTGGAGACACTGTCTTATACCGTGGTATTTTATACTGATAGATTGTTTTTGTTTGTTGCTAAAATGTGAGGTTACTAGGCAACTTTTTCGGTAGCTTTAATAATGTAAAAGAGAAACTCACGTTTTACAAACTAAATGTGGAGGTAATGTAATTAAGATTGGCTATGAGGCCAGGCAGAAAATAATTAGTTGTGAAAATCATTATTGAAAAGAATTTCTCAGTCTAACTTCCATCCTGGAGATCCCCAGATTTCCTCTCCAACCTCGGACAATTTTTAGATTTCAAGAACAGGTGAACACGTATTTAGGAAGTGTAAAGTAACAGTATCAGGTCAATAATATCTGCACTCTTGAGTTGCTCTAAATATTATGGAGATTATCAATCTATTTTGATACGTCTGTGTGGAAAAGATACATGCTGAATTATATTGGCACAGTAACTAGGATCTTGTTCAAGGGATAAAACAAAGTCAGAGCTAAAACATGGACACAGTTCAGGAATACGATGAGTGAAATACACCCTACTTCATTCTGGCTTTTTCTGCTCCCCTCCCCACCTATTTTAAAGTTACTATTATTCTGGGTAGAAAGTCTAGGTAATGTTCATAGGGAAATACAATTCATTTGAAGCTAAAACTGTTTGTTTTGCACATATCATTTATCATTTAGAAGTCATTCACGTTTCTTAACTGTCTTGCCAAAGCTTTCATTCACTCTAAATGGAAAGACTATTAACATGCTGCCCTCAGCCTTTGAATTCATGCAGTTTTATAATTTGTTATTTGGCAGCTACCAATTTTTGTTTTTCTTTTATATCTAGCCAAAGTCAAGACATTTAATTTCTCTAGCACATGATGCTACTGGAAAAGTAAAATTAACTTTTAAGTCAAGATCCTTCACACATATATAGCTAGTGAGTAACTTTTTGCCTATAGGATGTATTTTATCTATATTTGCAATGTAATATTATATTATAAACTTCTTTGTATACTGAATATCCATCAATGTGTGTGTGTATATATATATATATGCTGAAATATCCATCAATGTGTGTGTATATATATGCATGCTGCAATATCATAAATGTATATATATATACAAATCTGAAGAGTTAAAAATAATTTCTGAGGACTAACTTATAATGACCAAAAAAAGAAATGCTAAATGAAATTTTACAACCGATAATAATGAAGAAAATCTCAATAGTACATAGATAAGCTTGATCAGTACATTGGGAACAAATTATCTTTAGCTTTTACTCTACTGGCTTATGATAGGAATTTCTTTGCTCTTGGCTTCTTTTCATGTACAATTGTTAATAAATCTGGACAATTTGACAGATATAAATAGATCTATTTACTTGGAGTGAAAAATGAGCAAAATATAGAATATGGACCTTAATACCTAATAACAATACCTGTTTGGTGGACAGTTCCATTGCTGAAATAGTAGTTGGCTCCTAAAGAAAAAAAACAATAGTAAATTAGAAAAGTCATAATTATTAATTAGCACAAGGCACTGACAAATTTTCAGAGAAATAACTTCACTTCCCAAGAAGTAATAATTGGGAAATAAGTCACAAGAAGGAAATTGCATATGTAAGTGTCAGGTATGTTGAGCAGACAGTAAGATGATGTCAGTGTCACCCAGTTTACTGATCTTGTGGTTCAGCAAGTCGGGTTCGTCACTTGTTGCAATGTAAGAGAGAACACAGGAAAGCATGTGTTTTGGGCATGTGTTTTATGATTAAGGGAGGCTTCAAGAAGTAGGGCTTTCCTCCACATTGGATACTGTAAAAAGTCTGGGTAATTCTATGATTCACTATCTGCATAAATCCTTTAGAAGGAAGGGATAACAGACTGACTAAAGCTCTGACTGCTCTAGAAATAGTGTTCACTCAAGTTAGGCTCAGGAGCTATGTGGTCATTTTTGTGGTTTGGACAATGTTCCTATTTTGTCTGTGTTTAGACGTGATTAGAGAATGGTCTTGCTTTTATCTCGATTCATCATGGTCTCAGAGTAGCCCTGTCTGATGTTGGTATTTTGAGAAAATTGCTATGTTCAATGGAGAACAGTGGTGGCTCAGTTGAGTGTCAAGCCAGCTCCTCCAACTCCTAACACCAGCAATGAAACCTTATAATGTTAGGCCGGTTTTCAGCTGTCAAGGATTGCAAGAGCTCAGCTGGGTTTGGATTACCTTAGTATTATTCAAATAACTATTTAATGTGCAAGGACCTACACTCTCGTCTTTGGCAGAGAATATAATCTCTTCAATATCTATCAACAGGTTAACATTAAGAAGTAATAACCAGGGAAGTAACACCCATGCACTTCATTAAGTTTTCTATCTGGAGTTTATCATGAATATGTTACAGACTTGCATAAATAAATCTTGTCTGGAGAATGTGGATCACCAAAAGACTGTACACCTGAACACATTAGCTCGTACCCTTTAGATCTCCAGCTCCTATCTTTTATCCAAAACAAACAGAATGCTAAGACAGAAATTCTTGTTAGTCACAGAGGGGGTCTGACAAGAAAGAGATTTGGGTGGGAAGAAGGATCTTAAAAGATCTCATTGTGTAGGTAACTGACGCCGAGACCTAAAGAAAGTGAGCAGAGTTGACTCTGGAGCCAAACTAGATGGACTCAAGTGATGCCTGAAACCACAAACCCAGACAGGACTCTTTGTAACTTAGTATTTTCATTTGAAAAATGAGGGTGATGGTACTTTCCTCGTAGGTTTGGTGAGAAGATTAAATGAGTTAATACATATAAGACATTTCACAAAAGCTCTTGATGCATAGGGTTTTTTCCATCCTCCCCTCCTTTTGTTCACCCCCCACGTACACAAACACACACAAAATCCCACCTCATGTCTTTGTTTTAATTTTCCTTTTTAGTGCTGGTCACTGGAGATACATACACAATAAATTAATGTTACTAGTAAATTTTATGTTACATAAAATATAGTTTACAGATATATGTGGTTCTATAAAGGTATATATTTATATATATGTATATATATTAAGTCTCATAAGTTTCCCCAAAAATCTCAAAACAGAATTGGAAGTAAGATCTTAGAGCAGGGATGAGTAATTGAGAGAAAGGAGGAAAAGTCAATAAAAATAACATGTTATGGAAGTCACCACTGTCTATGGACAGTAAGCAGTGATTCTCAAAATTGTCCGCTGAGGTTCGTACAAGGAAATTATTTGTTCACTCCATTACTCCCTGCAGGCTCATGGGGGTGCTAACTCTTCCACATCCTCAGCTATGAGGCTTTCTTGCCTTTTGTCTTCTGTCAGAGAAGTCCCGGGGCATCAAGTCAGACTCGAGGTGGGCCGTAGAGATGAGGCTGACTGGAGGTGAGGAGGCAGCAGAAGCGTTTCCTTGTCTTATTAATCCTCTGTCTGCCTCAATTTGGGAGGTGGTTTAGTTCACTGCCATATCTCTAGCCCCTAGAATTGTACCCGCTATATGCAAGTTCTCAATAAATATTTGTTAAATGCGTGCATGAATGCTTTACCAATTTCCCTCTTTCTTTCCCATCTCTTCATCTTATCCCATTATACTCTCTTCCTTCCATTGAATTTGTGTAAGATGAAGATAACCATCTTATTAAAAAGTCTTCCCATGATCCTTGTATGTTAGCTGGAATTTTTTCAAAAATAATACAAATATTGTTTACTCCTAATGCCACTGACCCATCAACCCACTGATTCTCATCCTTACTCTAGAGAGGTGGCCTGCCATTCCCAGAATCAGAAATCACCAATGAGCTCTGCATGGCTTGGCATTCTCTCTTGAGTATTTTTAAATAGCCTTTATCACAGTTTTCTTCTCATCCTCCAGCCACCCCTAACAAGTTTGCTTTCCCTTGCCTCCTCCTTTTCACTCTTCCTGGTGAGCTCGTTCACCCTTGTGGTTTTAAGTACTCCTTGTGTTTGTGATTCTCCACTTGGAACCCTGATGGCTAAACTAAGAGCATGATTTTATAAACAAATTTAAGACACTCTGTTTGAGACATAAATGAGACAAATGATTTAGAATATAATGGCCTAATTTAGGGATTTTTCACACATATCCATTTTATAGCTTAAATGAGTATTAATTACTAAATATAAATTTTCTGCAGGAATTATCAATCATAAAAACAATTATGATGTAACAACTGTCTACCAATTGTATCTGAACAAGGATATGATCTGTAGAATCCAGGGCCCAATTCATCACAGATACTTAGCTATAAAAGACAAAGCTGAAGAATATATTTAGGTCTGTAAAATAACTTAGACGTTTCCACAGAAACTTCTTCCATTTCAACATTCACATGAACAATAGGTAAGAGTTTATGTAAGCTGCTAACTTTATGTAGGTTTTCATGAAATACATTTTACAGTCAAAGTTCAAGGAAAGTGTTCCCTAGGCAGAGAAGAATTGACAGCAAGTGTAATTGAAGTGAAAATTAGCTATCTCGAAGTCCTTTGGAAAAATGAAGCTTATTTATATTCATGTAATTCATGTTCGATGACAATACAAAAAACAAATATCTATAAGGCATATGAAAATTAATTATTTCATATACAAACTGTAAAACATATAAGAAACACTAATATATACCACACATCATTATGTTATTTTATGATTTCAACATTCTTAACTGAGGGTCCTAGGAACCCTTAATTAAAGGAACTTTATTATTTAGACTAGGTCATTAATAGCAGTTTAGAACAAGACTGCTATATGGTGCCTGAGGTTGAATTTTAATAGACAATATATTAAGATGACATCCATTTAAATAAGCCATATTTTTTCAGAGAAATTACTGGTGGTGAATATAACTTCCACTTAAAACAGATGTAACTTCACAGGCATGTTTTTTAGGAAACTGGTTTCAATTGCACATTTATTTGAGGTTTGAGTAAAAATGAAATTAAAAATTTTGCATCTTTTCAAGATTTTCTATGACTCCAACTTACTATTTTTCTCAGATATTTTAATCTAGTCCTTATTAAGCTTTGTCACTTTCAACCCTTTTCTACCTGCTGATCCTGAGGGATTGTGACACAGCTCACTGGATATACCATGCAGAAGGTTGCTCCTTTAGAATGAGTCAATAGACTGGATTTTGGAAAGCTTCAATTAAGTTTTACATTTGAATGAAAACTAAACTCTTTCATTTGTTTGTCCAGCGGTTCATGGAATATTGCACTAATTAGGTTTAAAATGCATTATGTTATTAATGTTACTGCCTTGGCGATCCTTAGCGGTCAATGGGACTCAATAGGTAAAGCCACTGTTCCTGGTGTACTTGAACTTGATGTTAATACTCCACTGTCTCAAAAGTAAAACCCTCTTTGATGAGACTGGAAGGAAAATCCCATTTGGACTAGTTACTGTAAAATCAGCCTTCAGTCAGGCTTTCATAGCTTATGAATATCTGTATGAAAATAAGGTACATATATATGGAAAGTTAAAGCATTTTCTTTTTTTTTTTTGAGACAGAGCCTCAAGCTGTCACCCTGGATAGAGTGCTGTGGCAACACAACTCACAGCAACCGCCAATTCCTGGGCTCAAGCGAGTCTCCTGCCTCTGCCTCCCAAGTAGCTGGGACTACAGGCGCCCGCTACAACGCCTGGCCATTTTTTTGTTGCAGCTGTCATTGTTGTTTTGGCAGGCCCAGGCTGGATTCAAACCCGCCAGCTCAGGTATACGTGGCTGGCACCTTAGCCCACCCAAACCACAGGCGCCAAGCCTAAAGCATTTTCAAAGGGATTTTTTTTTCCTTTGTATAACTAGTTAACACTAACCATTACTTAAAAGCAATCTTAATTTTTAAAAGAACACCGTAAGAAAGGAAATGTCCATAATCACAATTTTCATTATGAGATAAAGTTGAGCTCTACTGACTTGAAGCAATTTGTTCAGAATCATTTAGTAAATATGATTTATGATTTAAATTCAGGTTTATGACTGTGAATCATAGTTGGAAGTAGGCTTGTGTCTTAGTCCTTTAATATCATTTGAATAGTTAATAGCAAGTCAAAATCATTTCTAGAATACTATACCAATGCCATTTTCCTTTCATCTCTTACCACTTACTTAAAAGCTTTACTCTGAAATGGAAATTTTTATCATCAATGAATATTTTCTTTCTATACTCTGATAGGGATTTGATTGTACCCAAAAGAAAAGTATCTTGGATGTAACTGAAACCACCAGAATGTTCTGTGATTGGCAGGATATTTTCCCAAGATGGCAATTGGTTTTGATTCAGTGGTTTATATGAGGTTTAGTGAGTCAGTCTAGCAAAGACTCATAACAAACATTGTCTGTTGGAGATGGTGATATGGTAAAATTAACTTGTTGATTAACATGAAAAGTCTTTAAAATTTTTCAAGAGTATCAGATACTATCATGACCCTAACTCTGTTCTATTTACCTTGCCAAATCTTCTCCGAATTTTTTGTGTTTTATTTTAAATAGAACGTCATACAAGGTTCAGACAGAAACACAGACACTGTAACATTTCTTTGCTAGTTTCACTGTGTATGGTCATGGCTTTACGTGTTGTGTTTTTTTCTCACTACAAAATTAAACAAGGTTTGACAGTGAAATATTCCAAGTGCTAGACCACAATATATGTATGAACTTTGCCTGATAGAATAGAATGTTGAAAGTAAATATTTCTCTAAACTTTGGCCAAATATGTTTTGTCTACTTGAGTGCCAAAGAAATAATAGTGACAATAATGCCTCAGAGAGAACAGGGAAGAACCTTCAACAGTTTTCCACGGGAGGATATGGATTCCAGGTTGCAAACAATCTTTTTTACAAAAATGTAGACTCATAAAGGATCATTTCTGTGTCGGCACAATATGGATGATTTAAATTTAATTATTAGATTGATAAACAGTCTCATATCTTCAATGCCACACAAATGTCATCCAATAGTTATCACAGGTATAAGCTGATTATATTATCAGGGTATTTCTCTAGAAACTGCAAAATAGGAACACACGCTCACAGATACTAAATATTTGTATAGTCGCTGACAAGGATATGCTTTGAGAAATTTGTCATTAGGTAATTTTGTTTTTGTGCAAACATCACAGAGTGTACTTAAACAGCCTCAGGTGGCACAGCCCCCTACACACACAGGCTGTGAGATACAGACCATGGGGCCTGGACAGCAGTTGCTGCACTGAGTACGTAGGCGGCTGTAACACAATGGGAACTATCTGGATATCTAACCACATCTAGACATAGAAAAGGTACAGTAATAGTACCATATAAAGGATCAAAAAAGCCACCCCTGCACAGGGCACTTATCATGACTATCACGCAGGCCTGGAAGCTGCTGTGGGTGAGGCAGTGAGTGAACGTGAAGGCCAAGGACACTGCTGGAGACTTATAAACACTCTATACTTAGGCTACACTCAATTGAAAACATTATTTTCTTTCCTTAATAATAATTAACTCTTAGCTTACTATAGCATTTTTTACAACAAAAGCTTTTGGTCATGTTTAAATTTTTTGAGTCTTTAACATTTAGCTATACAAAAACAATTTTTCTTGATATCCTTATTCTACAAGCTAATTTTATACTTTGAAAACTTTTTACTTGTATGCTTTTAAAAGGTTTTTGCTAAAAATAAAGACACGAACACACACATTAGCGTAGGTCTCCACAGGGTCAATTTCAATATTAATGTCATCCACACCTTGCCCTACTGGGGGTCCTCAGGGGCAATAAAATGCATCTCTATATCACAGGACACAGGAAATTGTTATTTCCTGTGATAACAATGCCTTCTTCTGGAATGACTCTTGAAGCACCTGCCAAAGGATGTTTCATAGTCGAATTTCCTTTTTAAGTAGAAGTAGTATACTCTAAAATAATAATAAAAAGTATAGTACAGAAAATACTAGACAACAGGAATTTTTTCAGTCTATTATAATCTCATGGAACCACCATCACGTATGTTGACTGAATCCTCATTATTCAGTGCTTGATTGTTCTTCCAAGATTACTGGTTTCCAATACCCCATAACTTTGTTAAAATACCTTAATTGGTTAGCTTAAATGAGTATCTTTTAAAATGAAACTTTTATTAATGTGCTAAAGAACACAATTAAGATATGAACTTAAAATCCCTATGGTATGACAAATGCAACTTAGCTAGAACATAGTATCATAGCAAAATAATTCACGTTGTAATTCCTCAAGTCTCTGTAAATAATTAAATAATAAATGTATATACTTTTAGGTATCATGACATAACATGAAACATTTCTACAAAATAAAATTTAATTGTATTAATAGGCAGAAAATCAATAGCTAGAAACTAAAAGGGTAACACACAACAGAGGCATGAGGAAACTATATTTATAACATTCATCTCAATATCACCAAAACTAAGCATAATGCCAGGTCCAATGTAGGTACTGATGTGTATTCATTTATAGTTTAAAATAAACTTTGTTTTATAATATATACCAACTTCAGGGAAATATGCAAAGGAACCATGATAGATACAAAAGAGTTTGTAAATATTCTTAAGATAACATATTTTATTGGCTCCTATAGCTTAATTTGCAATGGTGGTAGCAATATTAATCAACAAATATTTGTGAATGTTAATTTTCTTTTCTTCTAAAGAATAATATAAGACAGAATCAATAAGATAATTTGTGGCTCTTCCTAGTTTATCATCCTTAGACTCTGGTGCCTCATTTTAAGCATGTGTCTCCAAGGAAGGTCTTAAACTCTAATCTCTCATACTTAATTTTTTCATCAATACTAATTCATTTAATAAATGTTGACCGACAAGACATTTTAGGTTCTGAAGACAGAACAATGAACACAAGACAGCAATTTCCTTTTTACCCCTCCATGCTCCTAATTTATTTGTAAAGTCTAAACATAGACTAGCTGGTTAATTGTAATTTTTTAGTTTGTAAGCTAAAGTACCAGTGCATCTGTTTATTGAAGTAACTTATGAGACATGAGGAATAATGGGTATTAGTCATCACTCTACACTCTATTAATACTTTAGACCATTTTGGTATTTAACTTACAAATTATTATAAATAAGGCCAATGTAGTTGATTTTAAAAATCATTATAGATGTGAGATAATGTTATTACTTTGAAGACTTAAGCCAAACATCAGTAGAAAAGACTATGAAAAATATAACTTGTTTTCCTTTTAGCTAAACAAAAACAATAACATTATATTTACAACATTTTGAGCCCAGTGCCTGCCCCTATTTCTGATACTTTTCACATAGTGTCTCTAATTCTTCCAGACTTCTAGAGAAGTAGGTATTACTCTGTGTTACTGATGGGAATGCTGACAGGACCATTCACGTGTTCCAAACATGATTGCCATCTAGATCTGACCGAGGAGCCTACACTTTTTCCACTAGAATATCTTTTAGTTCATAATTACAAAATGTCATGATGTGCCAGCTATATGTTTCAATGCTAATTGTAATTTTAGTTAAATGAATATATGTCGGAAGCTTTCCATATTACACTCTGTTTTCTCTTTCATGTACTATGGAATAGAGACCAAGAGCCCTTTGGGTTTGTCCAATGGTATAAAAAATACAGGGCTAAGTGAAGTCTTGGGAAAACTTTGCTTACTGTTAAACTATTAGATTAGCTGCAAATTGTAATCTAAACCTTTCATTTCATAGATAAACTATCTGAGAAACTTGAAAGCTAAATGAGATCACTTGAAGTTGTAAGATCAGATCCAACGTTTTCTCATTTTTGTTCACCATCTTTGTCTAATTCAAGTTTACTTTGAATGTCTTAATGCCATAAATGTCTTAATTTCTGTTTGATCTATTTTATTATCACAATTTCATAGGGATCTACTTCTCTGGCATATTATAGATAATGTATAGCAAGGTGTACTTCCATACAAACTATTCCTACTAGCTAGCTTCTCAAATGGAACGGTGGACCCAGTGGTGTATATTACACTATTCCACTGCTCCTTTTCCCCTTTACTTCATGGTTTGCTGTTTCTAATTCCCAACCCTATACAAACTTAATGGTTTACTTGGGCCATCCATGAATCACAAGAAAGGGACAAATATCTATACATTTCTTAACTGTGGAGACCAAGAATCTATAACAAATTTACTCTATCATTGATATTAAAAATCTCAAATTTTCTTTTGCTAACACATTTTTAAAAAAAATTATCTTTATTGTTCTGTCCTTAGGAATACTATTTTTCTTTTCTGGAATGTCATTTTTCTTAACATATCTTTGGAAGTTACATATCATCCTAGTTATACCTTAAAGTGTGAACGAGGAGATTTTAGGAAGGGGGAGGAGCTTGTTCATTGAGTCAATGACATAAATAATATAAAAGGTAAATCTTATATTTTATCATTGAGAAAATAAAATATGAGCCAAGAAATATATATTTTTACTTCTTTGGATTTAACCAGCATTGAAAGTTTCAAGGTTTATTTTGACTAGTGTCTGGCTTTTTAATTGACAAGCTAATTAGAAGGGTATGCTAGACTACTTGTCCATACCAAGTTCAATGTGCAGCTGTCCTGGGGGAAGACATACAACTGAACCTGTTGACACTTGAAATTAAGCAGCACTCACCCGAAAAACTGTCATTTCTTCTAGCAGAACCTCTTCTAAATCATGCCAAGTCTCCTTAGGAATTGAAACTACTTTAAGAACGGTCCCAACGTCTTTGAAAGAAAGAAAGAGAGAAGACCACAACTTAAATAGATATGAACAGAGTTTAGTGCTAATTGATCGGATTAATACTTGTACAAAAAAAAATTTTGACATCAATTTTCCTTTATTTTTGGTCAAAACACGAGTAACCTATATATGCATTTTAAAATGCATTTAATGCAATTAGACAAACCATGAAGATAAATTATAAAGATAATCTTGCAACATAAAAGAATACATTTTTAGAAATGTATTAAGTTTGAAGACGCTTTCATCATGAGGCACCATAATTTTTTTAATGTGATAATCACTGTAGAGATTAACTAAATTGAATTAACTGTATTCATTATTTTTGAAATCTCTAATTGTCAGGTGTCTCAGAAAAAAAATCTAAAATAATACCAGTTAATATGAGAGGTTATCTCACTTTTATTACAAAATCAGGCTCCTACTATGAAGACTAAATATAAATTTAAAATGCAAGGAATATTGACAAGCAACAGGAGTAGTGAGAGAGCTTCTAAGCCCTGACTGTTCACCTCGTCACCTGAAATCCTTTCATACTTAGAGGCCCTAATGAAAGTTCCACTATCATTAAGTCGTGAATGACAGTAATCTGATCTCAAAATGAAAACATAGAATTACTCATTACAGTGGTTTTTCAATAATGCATGCATTGGTTAATCAATTTTAGAGCATTAAAGATATTTAAAGTTCTGAAGCCAAAACTATACAGCAATTAAGCTGAATACTTTTTATAGAGATTTCAAATTTTCATTGTTAAAAGAGACAAATTATTTTAATGACAGAAGCCATCACCTTTACTCTAAGATGGGTTAAGAAGATATTCATTTTCCAGTGTACAGACATGTCCCTGGTAGAATGAGGCATAGGGTATTATTAAGTTAAAAAATCTGATTCTTCAACATTCCAGTTCTGACAAAACTTGGTCAATTCATTCTAGTTTCAATTGATTCATTTTCATCAAGTTGAACAGAGTAATCGTGAAGAAAAATTTACCAATAAGTAATATGTTATATCATTACTTGGTATATTTGATTAAAAACATAAGTTATACCAGAAAAATAATTCATTGATAATCATTTTCGGGGGAACAACCTAATGTGCTATATGAGATGAAGAAGGGTTGTTAATTTATCTCTTAGAAACTTAAAAGTAGAGGTTTTATGTTTTTTTTTTAAGAGGATCTGTCTATGTTTACAGGACCTTAAACTATTCATAACACTAAAGATTAAAGGCAAATTAGGTTAACCTAGCCAGTGCCTATGATCTGGTCTCCAGTACCCAAACACAACTTTATCTGTGCTCCAGATCAAGTTTTACTGAGTAGTATTTCAAACAATTTCACACAAATTGAATTAGATTACTCAACTAGGATCAATATACGATGACTCCAACTTAGTTAAAAGATAAAATTACTGTAATCAATTTACTTAGCTGACAAGTGACCTTGGTCTGTACTGACCGATAGCCATCCACCACATTAGACATTTAACATTCTCATCAATCAATGCCTTTACAGACAGTTTGTGTCCAAAAGGAATTAAGAGCTCATGAATTAGGTTTTTTTGGTCAAATACCTGCAAGCAAGTTCTACCGCTCTGACAGTGAGTGAGGAATTCCTCATCGAGTATGAGCCAGAGGTGAAGAAAAAGGCAAGTGTGACATTATTGAACAAACTTAATTACCCTGCAGAGAGATTTGACTGTACTTTGACATCAAATGATAAACTAATATTAATTGATGGGAAATTCTATTATCTTCTATTTTCTAAAGATATTTATAACCAGAAGTTGATACTTTCAACTCACTGACTTTTATGAACCCTGAGTTTCACTGGGATTCTTTTATTTGATAGAGAAATCTTCTCACCCATAAAAATAGACTTAACGGATTGTTCAGCACCTGGCACTGTTACACCTGATAACATTAATATTTCACAATTTTGCTATAAAACCTTAAGTCTCTAAAGTACTTACTACATATTGCCTTTCCCCTATAGTTAATGCAATTTTTTTCTGTTTCTCACCAAGGGAAAATAAATGTTATTATACAAGGTTTCGATGGAGCACTCACTCTGTTTCCCATTGATTTATGTCAGTTAATGACATTAATGGAGGCTAGGAATTTATTACCTTGCAAGCTGACCCTAAGCAGCAAGTATGAGATTTGTAACTGGTACGTTCAAAAATAGTATTACTATGAGAAAAAGCATGGGAAAAATAAAATAATATGTCATAATAACAATGGAATTCAGTCTGAAAATATACCTGTAAAAATGTGTTTCTAATCATGGAATTACTTAAAATATATAGCCAAATTTCTATAGAAATGTATCTGGAGATTCCTTGGATCAATTTTATGGTTTTTCTTTTTTTTTTTTTTGGTAGAGACAGAGTCTCACTTTATGGCCCTGGGTAGAGTGCCGTGGCGTCACACTGCTCACAGCAACCTCCAGCTCTTGGGCTTAAGCGATTCTCTTGCCTCAGCCTCCCTAGTAGCTGGAACTACAGGCGCCCACCACAGC
>CAUYON010130800.1:0-10924 GCA_963573935.1 Arctocebus calabarensis | reverse complement strand
TGCTGCTGGAACAGAACAAGTTCGCAGAATTTATTTCTGTCAAGGCTATTTTCCCTGATCAGACCTGGGCTGCAAATGGGTTTTACTCAGTCTGTGAGTTCCAGCCCTTTGTCTCAGCTTTCATCCCCTGAGGGCCAGGTTAAGCAAAGCAGGCCCTCCCTGCGCTCTGTCCCAGCCAGTACCGCCTCAGGCAAATCCTTCATGTGCCTTGGTTGCCGTCAGTTCTGCCGGCACTGGAGAAGCCGCCCTCCTCCCCTGGCCGCCCAGAAGACTAGGAGTGTTTCCTCAAAACATCCCCAGGGGTGCAGCTTTCCAGCTATTGTTCCCGGAGCTGGTCTCATCTCCTGCCTCAGGAGACCTTCCCACCAGCCAGGTCTCTTGGCTCACTCCCTTGTCACCACTCTGAGCTGGAAATCCAGCACAGTTTAACAACAGTCTGCGCCCATCCACACCCCTCAAGAAAGTCTCCAAGGATCTGGACTCTGTGGGGAACAGGCCCTCAGACCTCAGGGTGAGAGTCGAGGGGAATACCAGGAACTCCAACTTGCAGGTAGGGAGTATAAACAGTTTTATGCCTGGCTGGAGAGCACTGCGGCACCCTAGTAGGGGAAGGAGATCTGGTTTTGGGGGGGTCTCTCCCATGGGGTAGAGTGGGAGGACATCTGAACTCTGCTCCCTTGTTTGTATGGAGGTATGGAGTATACTGTGAACCTCTCTCATGGGGGAGGGGACGCCCGTCCGTTTGGTGATGTGCTCTGTACCTTTTGTTTGTGTCCTCGGGGTCTCAGGTCGCCCCAGCAGGGTTGATGTGCACTCTTCAACCTTTTGTTTTGGCTCGGATCCAAACCATTGGCTTTCTTGCTGAGTTTCTGTCCTTTAACTCTCCTTCTAGACAGGAACCTCTGTGGAAAGCTGGCTACAGATCGCCATCTTGGCTCCTCCCCCTAAGCATTTATTTTAAATGAAATGAATAATAAAATGAGATACAATATTGGAGATGACATATACATATATATATATGTATATATATAATAAAATGTACTCATTATTGGTTAAATGATATGAGATTGACACAAAAAATACAAATGTAATAGTAAAGCAATTTACAGTTCGCAGAGTCACCTCATATAGTTGCTCTGGCTTGTGGTTTATCCCAGTCCTGGGAGAGAAATATGGTAGAGATTGCCATTGGATTTTTCCAGTTGTGGAAATAGAGTCAGTAGGCTTTGGTGCCTGATTGAGAACATGTGTCTTGTGTTAGGCATAATCATGACCAGAACTTTGTTTCCGTACTCCAAATTTCTTTGATTCATACAAGTGTGTGTAGTGAGAGTCTCTACTTCAGGGTTTGGGCTAGACCACACCTAACTCTACTCAACATGACTTTGGTCTCAATCCTATATTAGAGTTTTTCAGGGAAGGTACTCAATACCAGTTAGCTTTTTGCTTTTGTTCTTTTCCTTTCTTTTCTTTATTTTTAACTTTGGTGTAAAAGTCCTAAAGTTCTTTCTTGTACCATATAGCTATTTCTTTCTTTCTTCTGTGATTTAAAATCACTTTCTCTTTTTCTGCCTTGATACACGAAACCGATATTGATCACACTCCTTTTGATTTCTAAAAGGCAGTTGATATTTTAATATTATTCCTAATTCTTGGATTATCTGTCTCTCCTAATTTGTCTCTGCATCTAAATTCTCTATGTGTTTAGGCATCATATTGATCTTATAGTGATCACACAAGTAAAGTCTCATAGTAGCCAATATCAGTATAACACACCATTTATGCTGTCCAAAAATATTAAATTGATGTGGGGTCAGGACTTGGGCACAGTGGACTTGTCCCTTCTTGGAGCGAGTTATTTGAACACTTTTACCCTCCCCTTCCTCTCTGAGAGATAATCATGCATGAAATGCAAATGAATATGAAACAATTTGTAAATTGTAAGGAGCTATGAAATGAAAAGTTTCCACTTAGCATAAGAAGTTCTTGCATATTTAGGTGAAAAGATGCTTTTTGATTACGTACCAGTCTTCTAAATTTTTGAGGTTAATAAGAAGCAGGAAGGTGGATGGGAAAGGATGTGAGCCCTGGACCAGAACGACCTGTGTGGCCCTGGCTCTGACGCTTCTTATCTTCATGAGATTGGGGAAGTTAGAGTCACTTTAATCTCCACTTTCTTCAGCTGTAGGATCAGGATAACATGTTTAAGACTCTTGCAAGGAAGACCTTGGCACTGAATAATTGCACTTGTTATTATTATGGTGTGTATATAGTTTTGTTTCTTGGTTTTCCCTTAGAATTTCACAAGCATTGCTGTTGTAGATTATGAAAGATTCTTCAGGAGAGAAAATCTGTGCAATATGCTACTTCTGGATCTGGGCTTCAGAGTCCCTCCTTTATAATTTCTTTCCCTATCCCACTGTTTTGAGTATACTCCAAGTATGTAGAGAGGGCAATAGAACATGCTACCTGGGTCCCATCAACAGGTATGTGAAATGCAGAAGCTCATTTCTATGGTTCTGTAAAAAAACATAAATATCTCTCTGCATTTTTGTTGCATCTCTTTGGTATAGACACTTAGGTTTAGTCTAAATGGATAAAAGAAAACTACTTTCTCATTTCAAAATTTGTATGAAAATGCTATCACTATTTAGATAAAATTTTTATATAAAATCAACTTTTAAAAAACCTATTGCATAATTGTGAGAAATTGTTTACACATTTAATGTTTTATTATAAAATGTTAGCATTTTTATGTACATATGTATCATAGCTCTAAAGCTCTCTTTATACCTTCCATCATGAAGACAAATTGTTCTGGATAACTTGAGGTGATAAGGGTCAAAAAAGATAACAAAAATATAATAATGATGCAAATTAAGCCTCACGGTTACATGGATTTTTTTTTGGCATAGGATGCACTAATATTACAGTTTTTTAGATATTACTGTCAACTCTCTGAATTATCTATTATTATCTTTTTTTACATTTTTTAAATTTTAGAGTATTAGAGGAGTATGTACATTTCAGTTACATAGTTTGCATTTGTGCATTTTAAGTCAATGTTATAAGTGTGCCCTTCACCCAGGATATGAGGATTGTACCACCCATCAGGTGTAAGTTTACTCTATCCTTCCTTCCTCTTCCCCTCAACTAGATTTGCACTTAATTTTATTTCCATATGTGCACAGAGAGTGTTAAGTGATGAGTTGCAATTTAGTATTGAGTACACGTGGCATTTGTTTTTCCATTCATGTGCTACTCCACCCAGGTTATTACAAAATATGCTAGATTGTCATCTTTTATGGCTGAGTAGTACTCCATGCTATACATATATCACATTTTATTAGGCTACTCATGTTTTCATAGGCACTTGGGTTGTTTCCCCATCTTTGCTATTATGAATTATGCTGCTATAAACATTTGAGTGCAAGTGTCTTTTTGGTAAAATGTCTTTTTTGTCTTTGGGTAAGATTACTGGATCAAAAGGTAGGTCTTTAAGACGTACTCTTAGTTCTTCTGGATACCTCCATACTACTTTTCACAGAGGTTATACTGGTTTGCAGTCCCACCAACAGTAAATGAGTTTTCTAATTTTTCTCCATATCCCCTCCACTGTCTGTTACTTTAAAACTTTTTTATGTGAGCCATTCTTGCTGGTGGTAAGTGTTATCTCATTGTGGTTTTGATTTGCATTTCCCTAATGATCACCACTTACAAAAATTAATTCATGATGGATAAAGGATTTAAGCCTAAGGCATGAGACCTTTAGAATTCTAGAAGAAAGTGTTGCAAAATCTCTTAGTAGATATTCTCCTAGGGAAATAATTTATGAAGAGAATCCTAATGCCAATCAGAGCAACAACAAAAATAAACAAATGGGACCTCATTAAAATAAAAAAATTCTATAGATTCTAGTTATCAGACCTTTGTCAAAAATCATAGCATGCAAATATCTTCTCCCATTCCAGAAGCTGTCTGTTTGCTTTGGTTGTAGCACCCTTAGCTGTGGAGAAACTTTTTAGCTTGATCAAACCCCAGTTATTTATTTTTGGTGTTGCTGAAATTCCCAGTGGGTCTTTCATAAAATATTTTCCCAGGCCAATATCTTCAAGAATTTTTCTTGCACTCTCTTCTATAATTTTTATAGTTTCATGTCTTAAATTTACATCTTTTATCTAGTTAGAATCAATTTTTGTTAGTGGTGAGAGGGTGGGCCCAGTTTCAGTCTTCTACAGGTGGCTAACCAGTTCTCCCCAGCACCATTTGTTACATAGGGATTCTTTTCCCCAATGTGTGTTTTTGTTAGGCTTATCAAAGATCAAATGATGATATGTGCTTGTGTTCATCTCCAGATTTTCTATTCTATTGTATACATCTACATTTCTATTTTTGTGCCAGTACAAAAAACCATATAAAAAAGTTTTTGTTTTGATCACTATAGATTTCTTTGTAGGCAAGAGACTTGAACAGAAAATTCTCTGAAGATGACAGATGAATGGCCAACAAATGCTCATTATCTTTAATCATCAGAGAAATGCAAATCAAAGTCACTTTGAGATATAACCTAACTCTAGTAAGATTAGCCCACATCACAAAGTCCCAAAACTGCAGATGCTGGTGTGGATATGTAGAGAAGGGAACACTTCTATTCTGCTGATGGGATTACAAACTAATACAACCTTTATAAAAAGATGTATGGGGAATCCTCAAAGAACTAAAAGTTGACATTCCATTTGATCTTGCAATTCCATTACTAGATATTTACTCAGAAGAACAAAACTCATTTTACTACAAATACATTTGCACTAGAATGTTTATTGCAGTCCAATTCATATTTGCCAAGTCATGGAAGCAACTAAAATGACCATCAACCCATAAATAGATTAACAAATTGTGGCATATGTATACCATGGAATACTATTCAGCCATAAAAAGATGGAGAACTTACATCTTTTATGTTTACCCAGATGAGAGTTGGAACACATTCTTCTTAATAAAATATCATAATAATGGAAAAACGTATCCAATGTACTCGATGCTATTATGAAATCAATATATACACACACACACACATATATATATAACACTTTCATGCTCATATGAATGATAAAGCACAAATGTAGTCTAACAAGGGGGAAGAGAGAGGAAGTAGAGGGAAGGGGGAGGGTAATTGGTGGGAGGAGGAAGGAGGGAGGGCATTTGGGTGAGATCTCATTGTGCAATGTGCACAATTCAAAGGTATATTTCAAAATAACTAAGAGTAAATTTTAAATATCTTATCACAAAAAATAAGTGAGATGATGCTTATGTTAATAGGTTTGACTTAAGCATTCTACATTGTATGTCAAATCATTACGTTGTACCCCATAAATGTATATACAGTTATGATTTTAGTTAAAAATTAATAATAAAACAAAACAAAACAAAAGTTTCTGCACAGCCAAGGATACAATCAACAGATTAAATGGACAACTTACAGAATGAGAAAAGATATTTGCATACTTTTCTGATAAAAGGACTGACAGCAAGAATCTACAAAGAACTTATGCAAAGCAGCAGGAAAAATATCAAACAATTCCATTAAAAAATGGGCAAAAGACATGAACAGAAGCTTTGCAAGAAGAGATAGGCCAATGGCCAACAAACATATGAAAAAGTTCTCAACATCTATTGTTTAAAAGAAGAAACTTAAGGTGAGAGTGGTGAGTGACCTGTTTGTCACCTCACAGCCTGTTTCCTATCCTGTCCTATCTCTTCACATCACAGATTTCTACCAGTGGGATGGCAACAATCTTGGTTTGGCATTGTAGAGCAACTAGAATTTCAGGATTCTTTGATTTCTTATATTATTACCCATTAAAAATTTTCTAAGCATCTGAGTTATATGAAATAGCTTCTCCTAAGTTGGTTCCATGCTGGAAAGAAAAAAAAGTCCAAGGTTTTAAGCAATAGGCAAATTGCCAATTTTTAAAAATCAATTGATTCCATTTTTCAGCAAATGTCTATTGGGTGCCAAGTGGACACAAGATACTCTGCTAATGAGGGTAAAAAGATGAATCAGATACTTTTCCTCTGTGAAGCACAGCTTCCCTCTAACAGAGATGTGCCTTACTAATTCTACCCCAAATATTTCCCAACATTTTGGAAGTTTCTGTATTTCAAAGTGCCTTCCACATAGCAGATGTTCAATAAATATTCAGGAAGTAAATAGTGGAGAAACAAATAGAGAAGATGACTTACTGAATGGACCTTGTATGTGGAAATATATTATTTAACTATTCTAAAAATTCCATGAAATAAATCTTGCTCTTGACATTTCACAGATGAAAAAGCTGAGGTTCAGATAGGCTAAGTTCTGAATTATACCTCAGTGATAGATCCAAGATTTGAACCTGGGCCTAATAGCAGGGTCCTGACTATACCCCCATGCACTTCACTTCTCTATGGCCTTCCTGGATTCAGGAATGAGCAACTGGAAAGTCCTTCTACCTTATAAGCAGAACAAGGGGCTGTTCTTCTTTAAAATCACTATTCTGTAATGTATGTCCTTAGACCACAAGAACATATCCACATTTGTTTCCTGTAGGGCACCTATGTTTCTCACCATGCTTATAATCAAAGGACTATTTAAAAAATAACTAGGTGCTGTCTGATGTCAGTCCCTTCCTAGAGTTCTCTACTCCACCCCTCCATTTTGCAAGGCTGGATTTCTTTAGTACTCTGCGTGAATCATGACTAGATGTATGAGCAGATGACATAAGTCATGCACTGGCTTAGAGTATTACTTAAAATTCAGATTCTCTCTTAGTAAGCCAAGGTCACTTTAAACCTTCTCTCTCCTTACTTTGGGACATTTTGCTGTGTATTCTCATCTTGTTAAAGGCATATATATGTGTGTGTGTATATACATATACATATATATATATATATATATAAAAATTTCAATTATAGTTTTACTGATATATTATTGACATACTATAACATTCACCTTTTTATAGTGTTGGTTTAAATGATTTTTAGTATCCATAGAGTTGAGAAACAATCCCTACCATTTAATTTTAGAATATTTTCATCAAAACTTTCATCTCTTTTCAACAAAAAGAGACCCCTATAATCATTAGCAGTCACAGTCCATTCTCTCCTCCTGAACCCCTTCCCCTTCCCCTACCACCAGGAAAGCAACAAGTACCTATTTCCTTTTTTTTTTTTTTGTCCCTGGGGCACCTTCCACCCAAGTCTTCTTTCTCCCTGCCCTTGTCTGCTGGGAAGCCTTCTACCTTGTTTGCTTAGAGAGGTCTGGGAGAGATGCCACTGATTGTAAGGGTCATTCATTCATTCATTGTGTAGTTATTGAGAGCTTACTATATCATGTGCCAGTACTTGTGAGAGGCATAGGGGAGCAACATTGCCATGAGCAAGACTGCCTGCCTTCATGGAACTTGTAATCTTCGGGGAGATGGGGTGGATGAGAATGTTGAGTCTGGGTTCAGAATCCTGGTTCTGCCACTTCCCAGTGGTGTGACTGCGGGCAAGTTATTCAACCTCTCTCTGCTGTGATTTCTTCATCTGGGACCTACCTTATAAGGTGCTTGGGAGCTACAAATAAGTGGATATATGTTTTAGTTTTAGGTTGGATGCTATGAAATTTATCCATTTTTGAACTATAGAGACTTTTATAATATTCGATCTTATATTTAAAATGCTTTGCCTGTGCCTAGTACCATGTGTATTTGCCATTATTTTTGTTATTTAACACCTTAATAAGTTAACAAGATGATATCAGAAGTGTGAGGAAAGCAAGATCTGGTGATGTGACTGGGGTGTTTACTTTAGTGTTCAGGCCACTTTAAATTGGGGGATATATGAGTCTGTGGCATTTAGGCCCTTGTTCATTGTCTGCAAGTATATTGAGAAGGTGAGATTTGAGAGCTGAGTGGTGAGCTGGGGCCAGAGGGAATAGGACCCTACCTATTTTCTGTCATTATGAATTTGCCCAGTCTGACCATTTCAGTACTTTGGTGATTATGTTCTTCCACTTAGCATAGTGTTCCTCAAGTTCAAGCATGTTGTAGCACACGCCAGTACTTCATTCCCTTTTCATTACCACACTATATTCCATTGTATGGATATCAAACATTTTGTTTAATCCATTTATCAGTTAAGAGACATTTGGGTTATTTTCACTTTTATTTCATGGGTTACTATGAATAATGCTGCTATAAACATTCACATACAAGTTTTTATGTGGCTATATGTTTTCATTTCTCTTGGGCATGTAGGTACTACATGTCACCTACATTAGGATTGTAATTGCTGAGTCCTGTGGTAACTCTATGTTTAAGATTTTAAGGAACCACCAAACTGTTTTCCAAAGTGACTGCTTCATTTACCATCCCATTAGCAATGTCTCAGAGTTCCAAACAATTTCTTTATATTCTAGAAAGCACTTACTTTTGTATGTCTTTTTTTATCATGCATTAATTATGATATATTCCATTCTAATTTTCTTTTATTAAAATTTAAGATTAATATGAGGGTACAAATGCTAAAAAGTACACAATGTGAGGTTGTTCAGCTCACTCTATGAGTGAAGGGCTCAACTACAATATGAACTTTACCTTAGAAATGAAAACAATGTGTGTGTCTTTTTGAATTTAATCATCCTAGTGGGTGTGTAATAGTATCTCATTGAGGTTTTGGTTTGTTTTTTCTAATGACTAATGTTGTCAAGCATCTTTTTATGTGCTTATTAGGCATTTGTTTATCTCCTTGGGAGAAATATCTGTTTAAATCCTTGGCTCATTTTTAAGTCAAATTGTTCGCATTTATATTTTAAGTTGTGATTATTTTTTATATATTCTGCATATAAACCCTTTACCTAATATTTGATTTCCAAGTTTTATCTCCCCTTCTGTGACTTGTCTTCACTTTCTTGTTAGTGTTCTTTGAAGCATGAAAGTTTTTAGTTTTAATGAAGTCCAATTTACCTATTTTTTTTTCCTTTTCTTCACTTGTGCCTTTGGTAGGTCCTTGTCTTTTATCTTTTTTTCTCAATAGATATAAGCTGTCAGCTCTCTGTGTTTTATTTAGGTTAACAACTAAGGGCTTAGATACAGTCTGTAGGCTTACTTTAAATTTATTTCAAGTGCAGAGGTCTGTTTCCTCATTTTTTAAGAGTAAAAAGATGATTCTTTTTCGTAATAAAGGACATACTTTAAGAAAATATAAACTCTAACTCAGTATTGATTGTATTCTTTGCTGCTGTTAGAGTTAGATTCAAAGAACCTTTAATTTATATATTTATAATTCTAAATGAAAGCATAATTAAGTTAGGTATTTCGAAGGCCTGAGAAAATTGGATTTTGCATCACATGAATGGGCAGGCCTCCAAAAGCTGAAAGGTCTGGGGCTGACTAAAGACAACAGGCTTGTGCTTATATTACAGAAGAGAAACAAATATAGAAAAAATGGAAATGATAAGACTTAGAATGGAAGATGGAAACTTTACTGAGCCCTGCTACTGCTCAGGTTCTTCACTTATTTTAATTCTTAATTTTTACAACACATTGAGTTGGGCATTGTTGTCCCTATTATATGGATAAAGAAAATGAGACTCAGAGTCATTAAATATGTTTTAAGTGAAATAGCTAGAACGTGGTGAAAGCAAGTTTAGAACTCTATTATCTTTGATGATGAGAACCATGTTCTTTCCATATATCATGAAGTTTATCTTACCGAATGGCAACTTCCATTAGCATAGTCACTTATTTATGAACAGGAGCAGCTTTCTGTTTCAAAGGTAGTTAGATACTTAGCTGACCTCTAACTAGGGAAATCTGAGTTGGTAAATATGAATCAAAAGGCAGATAAAGGCAATTATGCAAATCATAGGGAACCTTCTGTGTAAAATGGACATGAATCAATGAGATAGTATATACAATTTTACTTTATAAATTAACCATATTGAAGTATAGTTTACATAAACAAACTAATTTTAAAGGTATTTAAAGGCACTATTCTTTGAGTTTAAACAAATATATATACTTGTTAAGCCTAATCAAGATATAGAATATTTATATCAACCCAAGTAGATCCTTTGTGTCACAAAACAGTCAATTTACATATATCTGTTTCATACAATCATGATCTGCTTTTTGTCACTAGTTTTCCCTGTTTTATTTATTTATTTATTTATTATTTATTTATTTATTTTTGAGGCAGAGTCTCACTTTGTCACCATTGGTAGAGTGCTGTGGTGTCATAGCTCACAGCAAACTCCTGGGCTGAAGTGATTCTCTTGCTCAGCCTTCCAAGTAGCTGAGACTACAGGCACCCACCACAACACTTGGCTGTTTTTTGAGATGAGGTCTTGTTCTGGCTCAGACTGGTCTTAAACCTGTGAGCTCAGGCAATCCACTTGCATTGGCCTCTTAAGTGCTTGGATTACAGGCATAAGCCACTATGCCCAGCCCTCTTTATTTATTTTTTTTGAGACAAACTCTTAAGCTATTGCCCTAGGGACAGTGCCATGGCATCATCATAGTTCACAGAAAATGCCAGCTCTTGGGCTCAAGTAATCTTTTTACCTCAATTTTTATTTTCTATTATTATTATTATTTTTTTTTTTATGGGTAACTACCTTTTTTTTCTCTCTCTCTTTTTTTTTAATTGTTGGGGATTCATTGAGGGTACAAGAAACCATGTTACACTGGTTGCATTTGTTGGGAAAAGTCCCTCTTACAATCATGTTTTGCCCCCGAAAGGTACACCAAGACCCCAAGACCCCACCCCCCTCACTCTTTCCCTCTCTCTGCTCTTCCTTTCCCCACCCCTCCCTCATTCTTCCTCTCTCTGCTCTCCCCTTCCTTCACCCCCACCGTGTCAATAATTGTCATTAATTGTCCTCATATCAAACTTGAGT
>CAUYON010130799.1:0-11819 GCA_963573935.1 Arctocebus calabarensis | reverse complement strand
CCCCCCCCCCCCCCCCCCCCCCCCCCCCCCCCCCCCCCCCCCCCCCCCCCCCCCCCCCCCCCCCCCCCCCCCCCCCCCCCCCCCCCCCCCCCCCCCCCCCCCCCCCCCCCCCCCCCCAGAGCAAGTAGGAGCGGATGCGGTTCGGGCTTGGCAACGACCACAGTGCTTGGAGCTTTTGGTGGTCACTTCCTTGGTATAAAGAATATCTAAATTAAAAGGCCATTTTTGATCAGAAAACACTGGCCTCTCTATAAAACCTAAGCAACCCGATAGGTTGCCCTTCCCAGAGCAACGTGCTCGTGATCAGAGCTGGGAGGGTGGAGTGGGACCCCAGCCACGAGTTCTTCCTCTTGGGGCATGGCCATACCACCCTGGATGCCCCCCATCAGAAGCTAAGCAGGGTCTGGTCTGGTTAGTATTTGGATGGGAGACTGCCTGGGAATACCGGCTGCTGAAGACTTTTGCCGTTTCTTCCTTGGGTCACCCTCCTCCTCACAGCTGGGCTGGATATCCTCATGAGTCTGGTGGCACAGCATCCTCCCTGCCTCCTTTTGTTTGGCCCTGCCACAAATTCCTTCCCCACCTGGCCCTTGCCTGGCAGAAAGAATGCGCCTCCCTCCAGGCCTGCTGGACAGCCGACAGGACAGGGTGGACGCAGCTGTCTAAGGGGGTGGACAGGCACTTCTCAGCCACCAGTGATGACCTGTGCAGCCCACGCCATGAGGGCCAGGGAAGCCTGTCCCACACACCCCTGTGGGCCAGCGAGAGGCACCAAAGCCTCAGGGGCTCCCCTCTGCTGCCAACAGCCTTGCCACCCTAGGTTAGCACTGATGGGCTTGGCACGTTGGCAGCCAGGATGGGGCAGAGCCCACCCAGCTGTGCCTCCTGAGACATCACAGGGATCCACAAGGGAAACCTTGAACCCCAAGTTCTGCCTCAGATCCATGTGTTTAAAGAGCAAGAAGGAAAGGGCATAGAGCTGACATGACATCCCCCAGAAGCAATCCCCAAAAGGGGTGGGAGGGTGACGGTAGGGACCTGGTCCCTGGGGAGAAAGGCCAGCTGCTCACCGTGGTCAACTCTTGCTCTCCTGTGGAAAAAGTCACCCAGAGAAATCAGGTCCATTCTCCACACCCAATAACGGGTGGGCCGGGGTGGGACAGGGGGTAGTGATGGAAGGACCATGATGAAAGAAGATAAGAAGGCAGGGTTGTGGGTTCAAGGAGGGGTGGGGTGAGTCCTGGCCCCACCTTGCTTTCCCCATTTGGGGTGACTGAGGCCTCCAGTAAAGCCCATCAGGCAGCCAGCAGGACTGGATGGCCACAGTGACTGGTTATGACCTGGGCCTCCTGCACCAGGCTAGCCACTGCAACCCGTCCCACAGGGTGGCAAGTGGACTGTGGTCTGTGTAAGTGTGAAATTTCTACAATTCATGGTAGTCAGCTAGTTTAAAAAATAAATAATTCATTCCAGATCAACCTGAGGAAGGGCAAGATGTCTCTATTAAAAATAGAAAAACTAGGCCTGGCACCTTGGCTCACGTGGGTAATCTTAACACTCTGAGATGTCAACTTGGGAGGATTGCATCAAATGAGGACTTTGAGGCCAACCTGAGCAAAAGCAGGACCCTGTCTGTACTAAAAGTAGAAAAAATAGCCAGGTGTTGTGGTAGGTGCTTAGAATTCCAGCTACTGGGGAGACTGAGGCAATAGGATAGCTCACCCAATAGTTTAAGGTTGCTGTGAGCTGTGATGCTATGGCACTCTACCAAGAGTGAGACAATGAGACTCAAAAGAAAGAAAAGAAGGAGATGAAGTCAGAGATGATGGAGCTAGGGATGATGGAACTGGAGATGATGGGCCACAGATGATGGAGTCAGGGATGATGGAGATGGAGATGGATTCCATGTGTGTACATGTGTGTACACGAGTCCATGACAGCACATGTGTACTTGTGTGTACATGTGAGTGCATGTGTGTTCATGTTTACGTTTGTATACATAAGTGTGAACATGAGTGGATGTGTGTACAAGTGTGCTCTTGCATATGTTTGTGTATTTTGTAATTGTCAGTGACACTGTCCAGGTGTGTACACATGTGTTCATGTGTGTGCATGGGTGTACATGTGAGTGAAAGTGAAGGTATCTGTTCACGTGGGTGTACAAGTGTGTACATGTGAGTGCATGTGTGTGAATGTGTGTACAGGTGCTTGGATGTGTGGACATGTGTACATATGTGTATATTAGTGTGCATGTGTGTGCATTTTGTGCATATGTGGTAGTGTGTACCTGAGGAAGTACATACATATGAGTGCAAGTACACATCTCTCTGCATATGTGTGCATGTGTGTACATGAGTTTGCATGTGTGTAATTGTGTGTGTGTGTGTGTACATGTCCTGGGTGAAAGGCTGATGATTCGACTGTGCCCCCTAGAGGCGAGCTGCTCATTACGTTCAACTCTAGGGTGGAAAATCAACCACAAACAGCTGGTCCATTAAACACACAAAGAGGTCAGATCTGGGAGAGTCGGCAGGCCCAACCCAGGCAGGGCGGTGGAATGAACACCAGGGTGAAAAAGGACTAGAAGGCAGGGCTGTGAGGGTGGCGAGGGGTGGTTGGGGTACTGCCTTACTGGCCCCCTTGATGTTACCTAGGCCTCTGGCAAGGCCCACCAGCCAGCAGGACAGGGCAACTGCAGCTGTTTCTAGGGGCAGAGAGAAGATGTGCGACGATGGGCAGTGACAGGTGGTGACCCGCACCACTCAGGCTACGAGGGCCTGTGCAGCCTGCCCCCCTACCCACCATGGCAAGAGAGTGGCCTGCAAGCCTGGGCCTCCCAGTGCCTTTCCCTGGGCAGTGTGCAGGGCCAGCTGTGGGAAGGGCACGAATGGGGCCTAAGGTTCCCAGCTCTGCCTCTTTGTGGGGAGAGGGGGTGAGGCGGACCTGGTCATATAAGGCTATACCACCCTGAACACACCTGATCGCGTCTCATCTAGGAAGCTAAGCAGGGTCAGGCCTGGTTAGTACTTGGATGGGTGACTGACTGGCAATACCAGGTGCTATAGGCTTTTGCCTCTTCTTCCTTTGATCCTGAGCCTCTTCACAATCCAAGGCCCCACTCTGTGCCCTCTCAGCTTCTCATACACACGGCCTCAGCCTTGACCAGAAACCCAGAACACAGGCTGCAAAAGGGCACAGGTGCACACAAATGCACTCACACATAGTCTCTGTCTGGGTCAATGGGAGGAAACAGTGCAATGGTGGGGTAAGGTAACTTGTGGCCTGGTACCTGGTTGAAACAAATGGGACTGGGAGGACCACAGCCTTCCAAGCTCCCCTAGATCAGCCTGTGGATCAAGGTCCAGGCCCCCTCCAGCCAGCCCTTGGCTTGCACAGCCAGATGCCCACTGTCTATGCCACCCAGGGAATCCTCACAGCACCACCATCAGGAAGACACCCTGACCCCTTGCTCCATGGGGCTCTTCTCCTGGGCTGGGGTTGGGCCCTGGCCTCTGCATTCTCACAAACCTCCAGGAAATTTAGTCCACCCCCTCCTCCAGGTGGGCACACCTCCAGCCTTCTGTCACCTCCTCCTCCCTTAGGAGCACTACTGGCCTCACCAGTCACTCAGACACCTCTATCTTTCCGGTGCTCATACTTAGGCCCCAGCCCCAGTGGCCTTAATTCGGGGCAGTGACCTTTGCCGCTCTCCCTAAAGTTGAGTGTATGGACCTTAGGACAGGAATGTAGGTTAGGGAGACGGACACTGAGCCAGTTCCCCCACACTGGGGTCTGCATGGCTGGTCCACCCAGTGAGCCAGAAGAAACACACCAGGGTGTGGACATGGGACCGACAATTCCCATGGCCCAGGCAGATGGGAAGGGACTGTCATTCCTGTCTCATAATCCTAGCAGGGCTCCTGCAGACTGTGGCTGCCAGCAGCAGGGGAGCTAAGGGAGAGTGCAGCCACGGCCAGACAATGATTCAGGCTCCCAAGGGCATGCTTGAAGGGCAGCCCCTGGGAGGGTGCAGGCTGACCCACCTTGAACTTCCCTGTGGGGCTGGGAGGAAGCCAGGCAGGTCCCTGAGGGGAAAGGAGTCTCTTCATACCAGAGGCTACTGGGAAGGAAAACCCCATTGTGAAATCAGCAAACCCTCAGCTGAGGACTCATAACCCACTAATTATTCAACAAGCGTCACAGGCTGCTAGGAACACAGGGGTCCCTGGGCTGGGACACCCTACCTTCAAAGTAGCGGATCTTAAGGCAGAGTCTGGGTTCCCCAACCCAATCCTCCCCTGATTGCCTGCTGAAGTAAGAAACTGGGATATTCTGTCCCCAGGGCTGGAAGCCTCATGTGATTGCCTTGAACCCCACTCCCACCCCACGGCAGCCAGATTAGGGGGCGACAAAGTAAACCAAACCTGACAGGGTCCACCGTGGAGTGCCCCAATTCTCATGTGTATCTAGCACAGCTGCTGTCAGGGTTCCAGGGCCCCAAATCTCAGCAAGGGCCTGGCCTGGAGGGCTGTCTTGCCTATACCTCTCATGCTCCCGCCATCTCTTCTGGAAGCAGAGGGAAGCATCAGCCTGTTATTCTCTTCTGCTGACAGGAGGGGTTGAGGAGGTATCCGACTATCCTCCCTACACTCACTACCCAGAGGAAGTACCCGATTGTCCGCCCTACACTCACCACCGAGGGAAGGGGTCCAGGAGCCACTCCCATGCCAAAATGAATTCCATACAACTTTCACGTGCCACGAAATAGTACTTACTCTTGTTTTGATTTCCTTTAACCATTTGAAAATGTAAAAAGCACAAGACCAAGCCAGAGGCTGCGCAGCACCAGAGACCACAGTTTGCCTGATCCCAATCCTAGACCATCCTCAGGCCTCAAGCACACCTGCAAGCTCAAAGCTGTCACAGGCATGATGAAAATGCAGGAACTCAGGCTAGAAGCCAAGAGGGCCATCATCAAGGGGCAGACCACACTCTTCCCTCCTTAACCTCCACCCAGCCCAGGCTGAAACCCAGCAACAGACATGGTCCCATTATCCCCCAACAGCCCCAGGGCAATTTGGGGTCACCCTCAGCATGTACCTGTGTGGTGTCAAGCAGGCCTTACTTTGTGCTCCACTTCCTCAATGCTCAGATTTCCCTCCATACCATAGTCCAGGATGGAGCAAGTGTCAAAGGCCATGATGTGCTGGATCATGGGCTGGATGGACTCTTGGTCCTTGCTGGCCACAAACTGCCCACAGAAGGTCATATCTTCATGAGCTTCTCCAACAGCCTTTGCCCCAGGTTTCCTAGTGATGTGGAGCAACTGCAAGGCAAAGGAAAGCAGCTGTCCAGGGCTGCTCTGGCCTCCCCTTCCCCATGGCAGACCCCAACTTACCCCTACCCCAATATTTCACTCCAACCAAAGGACCCTGACACAGTCTCTGGGATGGACTCAGCTCATACTGTCAACTTTGTGGTGAAGACCACCCAAAGCAACTGGCTCCTGCACACACCACAGTCATCTACCATGCCAGTCCCCACCCAGGGCAGGGACCCCTTCCTGCCACCACGAGCATATTATTCCTGCCTGAAGGCCACCCCACAGGACCCACACACAGCCCTTCCTCACCACTGCTTGGTGAGTAAAGGGGAGACCTGCCAGCTTCCCTGGACATAGCACTGGGCATTTTCTAAACATTCTCCAGAGACACACCTCAGCAGTTCCACTGGGAAGAAGGCAGATCTGAGAAGACTTTCCAGAATTTGAGTGCCCAGACTTTTCAGTGTTTTGTTAACTATTATTCCAAATCCCTAAAACAGTCCCTGGCATGAGGCCAGCCCTCAAATGGCAACACACACAAAATCCAACTGCGGGTGAGCTCAGCAGGAGTGTGGCGTGTCCCTGCCAAGGACAGTGAGCCTGGGAACCATCTCCACAGGCCTGAGATGACTGCCCACCTCAGGGCCATTGGGAGTGTGGCAGGTCTTCCAGAGCTAGGGCCGGTTCCATGGACAGATGTACCCCTGAGGAAGACACCACCCAGGAATCTCTTGGCTCTTTCCCCCAATCACATTTGCTATATGGTTCACTCAAGTGTCCTCAGCTGCTGTTGCAGGAATAGTCCTCCTGACTGGAAACAACTGGAAGAAACCAACCAGGAGTTCATGCCCTGTGGGAGGCATCCCAAAGCAGAGAACAGAGGCAGGTGGGGTGTCCACTAACCCCCAGTGGTGTCTCCAGGGGTCCTTTGAGTGCCTGGTCCACAGTTACAGCCTAAAGAGTAGATAGCCATATGGGCCAAGGTACCCATCTGGTCTCCCTTCCTAGGATCACCCACAGCTTCCTCCCTCTTCTCTGTGGCCACAACTCAGGACCTTTGTTCCTTGTCCTCCTCTGGGCCCACGTGTGCCTTCCCCCTCAAGTGGTACCGTGACTCCCTGCCCACTCCAGCACAGACATCCTCCTGCACATTTCACAGTTCCCTCAGGTGTTCAGCCTGTGCAGGGAGGCCCAGCTATGTCCAGCATGCTCCTCTCTGCACTGGAGCCTCCCTCCAACACTGCTTGTTGTCCCACCAATCCCTCCCCCTTCTCCCTCCACAGAAATCCTGTTTCTTTTGCCCATTACTACCGACATGATCCCCCTGCCTCCAGGCTGGAGTCCAGCCCTCTAGGACCCGAGAGACTCTCTTGGATCTGGGTCTAGCCTGGCCCATCTTGGCCATGTGGACCGATTCCAGACAGGGCTGACCCACTGAGTCTGTCACATCACCCCTCCATGTGTGTCCTCCACCAGACCCCACTTGCCCCATGGCTACCTGACTGGAGCATTGTGTGACCGGTGTCACTGCTGAAGTTCTAGGACCCTGAGCTGGAGGAGCCTCTGAACTTAAGAGTCTTACCAGGAGTACATCCCACACCATGACAATCCCAAGGCTGCTGTGACCATGGTGCACACACTGTCTGTCATCACCCACTTGGTGCTCTGCTCTCTCATCCTTTTTCTCCAGACAGGCCATAGGGGACCTGCTCAGGCCAGTGCCTGCATTGCCCCCTACTACACACCCCTGCCCATCCCCCTACCTCTGTGTAGGTGTTCCTGTAGCACATCAATGTGGCCACCACCAAGATGAACATCAGAACCATGTATCATCTCTGAAAACATTCACAAGCACTCAGCTACCACCAGGACACCAGCTCCATGAAGGGCGTGTTACAGCATGTGGGTGCCCAAGGACTATGGTGGAGCAAAGTGCAGCTAGGGTGTGCAAGGGAAGGTGTGAACCATGTGGGTGTGGGGGAGAACCTCTAACGGGTAACACACCAGGGAGAACCATGTGGGTGTGGGGGAGAACCTCTAAAGGGTAACACACCAGGCTCCACTTAATGCCCACCTAGGGTGCCACTCCCCACCCAGATTGAGTCTGCACTTGCCCTCTGAGAAGGGGGGCCAGAATCTCTCAGTTCTGGAATTTCCCATCCTCCCCCACCTAGACCCTAGATGCCAGACATTCCTCACATCTCTTTTTTGGTCTCAAGGCAGCCAGGGCAGAGGAGCTCTGGGAATGGCATCTGCCTGGGGAAAGTTTATGAAGAAGATTCCATTAGCAATCACAACAACAACAACAACAAATAAATGGGACTCAAAATTAAGATAAAAAGCTTCTGCACAGATAAGGACACAACAATGAAAGCAAATACACAACCTTCAGACTGGGAAAAGATATTGACATGTTACGAATCTGACAAAGGGTTGATAACTGGAATCTATAGAGAACTCAAATTAATCAACAAAAAAGGAGTAAACAATCCCAACTATCACTGGGCAAGAGACATGAATAGAACCTTCTGTGAAGACGACAGATGAGTAGTCAACAAACATTTTTGTCAACAACAAAAAAAACTCATTGTCCCTAATCATCAGAAATGTAATCAGAATTACCCTGAGACATCACCTACAGATAGCCAGAGCGAGTGGAATAGAGAAACGCCAGCACACTGACTCCAAATTAAGCAAGGGTCCTTTATTGATCAGCCGGGCCAAGGGCGGGCTCACCCCTCAAAGTCTCTTGACCCCTAGAAGCAGGGGTGGAAACCTTTTATAAGAGGCTTTCGGTAGGATGGAGAGTCCTTAATGCAAGCCAAATTTGACAAGAGTGAGCACCTGGTAAGAGGAGTCCTTACAAGGGGAAGCTGGGGTTTTGCAGTTATTACTAAACTCTTTCAACTGAGCTTCCTGTCTTAAAGGGGGAATGTTGAAAGCCCTTAGCAAGTTGTTAGTTGAGGCATAACACCCCTAAAGAGAACAGCCCACCAGCTGTAGATGCTGGTGTGGATCTGGAGAGAAAGGAACACTTTTATACTGTTGGTGGGATTGCAAAATAATAAAACCTCTTGGGCAAGAAGTATGGAGAATCCTCAAAGAACTCAAAACGCATCTTCCATTTGCTCCTACAATCCCATTACTATGTACTCTCAGAAGAAAAAAATCATTTTATTATAAGGACATTTGTACTAGATTGTTTATTGTAGCTCAATTTATAGTCACTAAGATGTGAAATCAACCCAAGTGCCCATCAACCATGGTATATGTATACAATGGAATACTATTGAGCCATGAAAAAGATAGAGACTTTTTATCTTTTGTATTAACCTAGATGGAGTTGGAGAATGTTCTCTTTAGTAACACATCACAAGAACAGGAAAGCAAGTAACCAATGTATTCAAGACTAATATGATGCCAGTAGATGAAGTAATACATGCCCACATGAGAGAAAAACTGAATGTAATTCAAGTTTGGGGAAAGGGGCTAGAGGGAGGTGGATTGGTATGCACTCACCTAAAGGGCACGATGTGCAGTATCTGGCACATCTCCTGGGTGAGGGGCACAACTACAACAGGGACCTTACCTAAGGAATGCAAACATAGTAACCTAATTGTACTCTCATGTTAATCTGAAATAAAAAATAAAAAATAAACTACCTTGCCAAAAGGTACTGAAAAAAATAAAAAATAAAATTTCTTGGGGGTGGGGGGACACAGTGTGTGGAACACCTTTTGGGGGTTGGACACAATTATAAGATGGTCCTTATCCAACAAATGTAATCAATGTGTCCTGGTTCTTGTACCCTTGGTGAATCCCTGATAATAAAAAAAAAGAAATCAAATGGTAAGGCCTTTACCCTGACCATAATTAAAAAAAGAAATCATGGAAATCAAAAACGGGGAGAGGGAAAAGAAGAGAAGTAGGAACCTGCCTAATGAACACTATTCAGGGTATAGGCACACTTACAGAACCAACTAAAGCATTGTAAAAGCTATCTATGCAATAAAATCTGTGTACCTTCTTAACATTTTGAAATAAAGAAGAAAACATATACCTAAAAATAAATAAAATGTATGAACACAGCATTAAACCAAATAAAATATAAAGACTACCAAATAATAATTTAGCTTACATTATAGGTATAACCATTTATTTTTAATTATAAATACATAAAGTTATTACACAGTGAGTATAAAGTTCAACAGAATGAGTCACGAATCAATTAGCTTTGCTCTGGTAATAAACTTGAAATGTAGCTTAACAGATTTTATTTCTTATTTTAGATATTCTTAACTAAAATCACCCATTTTACTCCCAATTTTTGTAAAAGACATTATTTCAGAATGTATACTTCCAGAAGAATTAGATTTTAAGTTAAACCATTAAGTTTGAATTTTTTTACCTCTTATGAAACATGTGACTATCTCTCTCTGAGAATCATCATCCATGGTACTTAAAATAGCAATTACCTTTCTCTTCCATAGGCCCTGTGGCACGGAGCAGACCTTCCTAGGCTGTGAAGACCAGTAGGTGTCTGTGCACTGGCCTACCTACCATGCCCTTCCTATTCCCTGCATATGCCGGTATCATCAGCGCCTGCTGCTCCTGGCTGCCAGTGGAGCATCTGGAGCGCCCAGTGTCTCACCGTGCTGGTGGGTCAGGCCTGGAGCACTTTGCCTTACAGGTATACACTTGTTGCTCCTGGGGATGAGCATGTTTCCTTTGCTGGGGTTCGCCTCTCCTCCTGATTCCCAGCAGAAACTTCATCCTCTTCACTCTTGGTTGCAAGACAAGTGGTCTGGAGCTATGGCCAAGGCCTACAGATTTTCACAAAGTGCTAGATGTGGCCATGCTGGCTGCAATCGTCATGGCCAAGGAGATGTCCGGGTGGGAGCTACCCCAGTGGAGTCCAAGGCAAAGACCTTCGAGGAAGCTAAGGACTAGGTGTGGTGTCCAGGCAAGAGGTGAGAGAAAATACAGTCAGGCAAACTCCTTACAGGGGCCCTCTTGTGGACTAGTGCTTGGTTGGGAATTAAGGCAGAAGCTAGACCCTGGCCGTCCTAAGCTCATGACCCTCTCCATTTCACCAGAGTCCAACACCTCCCTGGGGGTCCTGCCTCCTGATATTCTGTCTTCCCAGAATATGATATATGTACATCTGAAATTTGAAATTGTGGACATCAGGTGTAGTAATGTTTAGCATATATTTATTAATCTGCAATCAGATTACTCTCATATTTTATTTTTCTAATTTGATGGCTTTTTCTATTCTTGTCTAGTTGTCTCGCTAGGGCTTCCGGTACTATGTCAAATAGAAATGGGAAGAGTAGGCTACCTCAGCTTGTTCTTGATTTTAGAAGTAATACTTTTTGTATTTCAAGGTTGACAATGACATATAAGTGATGAGCTTTTAATTTATGACCATTATAGTGTTGGAAAAAAATTCCTTCAGTATCTGTTTTTTATTTTTTGTCATTTGAGGGTACAAATATTTTTGGTTCCATGGATTGCTTTTATAGTGGTTGGGTCATGGCTGTCAGTGTGGCAGTCACCCAGGTTATGTTTGTTATATGCATCAGGTAGGTTTTTGCCCCACTGCACACCCCTGTAGCCCCTGCTTGATTTCCATTGATTTATACCTCCTTTTATGCACATGTGTGCTCATTGGTTAGATCCAATTTAATAGTGGGTATATATAGTGTTTGTTTTTAAATGTATACCTTACATCATGTAGGAGGATGTCTCCAGTTCCATTCATATTGCTTCAAAAAGTATTAAGATAGGCTTCTTAGGGGGCAGAGCAAGATGGGGGACGAGTAACAGCTTCCTTGTGGCTGGGCATGGTGAGACTGGGGAGAGAGGACTTCAGGCATCTCTGGCAGGTGGGATCTGCCCAGAAACTTCCCTCTGGGGACACAGGGAGACAGCATGAGGCTTCTGGACACCCTGAGGAAGGCTAAAGCGGCAGAGATTGGGCAAGTGGTTGTGTCTGTTCATTCGGCCTGATCCTGTCGGCGGCTGTGGGTGGGGCAGCAGTGGGACTGCAAGTTTGAAGGGCCTTGCCTGTAAGCTGTTTGGGTTTCTTTTGGACTTGGCACTTGGTTGAACTGTCTTGGGAGAACCTGGGCAGGAGTGTGGGGTTTTTTGAGTGTTGCCTGGGGCCCCAGACTGGGCCACCAAGCCAGACGGAGCTGCCAGTGTTTGGTGGTGGGCTAATTGTGGAGCCATTGTGGGAGAATTGCCCTGGCAAGCTCCACCCTCAGGGTCGCAAAACAGGCATTGGGTGGGAGCGAGTAATCTAGTGACTGAGCAGCCTAAAGGCAGGGACTGAGACGCCTTGCAGCTTTAGCCCTCAGGGGCATAGGGTGAGACCAGTTTTGGCACACTGGGTAAGTGGATAGCCACTCAAGGAGTGATCCCAGCCATAGCGCTTTCCTGGGGAAGCTTCGGCTTAGCCCAAGTTAGCAATTTAAAGTGTCTTCTAAGCAGG
>CAUYON010130797.1:0-10646 GCA_963573935.1 Arctocebus calabarensis | reverse complement strand
TTATCTCAATGTGTCAAAATCTTTGGTCATTTTGTCTTTGAATTTGTTGAATTCTTGAGACATGTTTTGGGTCATCTTTTGAATTGCTGCCTTAAATTCTAATTCCATCTTTTCCTCCATTCCGCTGATCTTACTTGCTATCCAGAGTCTGAATTCGATTTCTGACATCTCAACCATTTGCTTATGCAAGGGATCTTGTGCTATATCTACCTTGTCATTCCTTGGCAGAGTTGATCTATTCTGATTAATTATATTGCCAGAGTTTTTCTATTGATTCTGCCTCATGATTATTTTTCACTGTTGCCTATGACTGTCCTCAGAGTTAGGGAGGTGTCTCTCCCAGATCAGACCCCAGCAGGATCACTCTGTTGTTGCTGGATCTTTGTAGTGAGTGATCCTGTGTAGCTCCTCTGGGACTGCCCCACCCAGGAAGTTCTGGCTGTGGGAGCAGCTCTGGAGTGTGGCACCTCCAGATTCAAGTAGCAAGGTGTGGCATGGTGCAAGTGGTTCTGGGAATGCCTGGCACCCAGTGGCCTTTGCAAAGGGAGCCCATGCCTCCAGTAGTCTCTGGCTGGAAGGAGGGCTCTGGTGGGAGGACATGGGTCCGGGAGCCTTCTGAGTCCCTGGCCAGACAGGTGAGGCTGGTGCAGAGGCAGAGAGGGTAGGGGAGGACAAGGGTTGTGTGGCTCCCGGAGTTCCTAGCCCGGGCAGGTAGGTGGAGGCCTGGCAGGTTCCCGGAGGAGTCCCTGGCTGGAGTTGGTGGCAGGTGGAAGCCCAGTGGGGAGCAGTGCAGAGCCATGCGGTGGTCCCACAGAGTTCTTGGCCATGGTAGGCAGTGAGCTGAGGCCCAGCAGAGTCTCTGGCTGCTGAGAGCAGAGGGCTGAGTCCTGGTGGGCATGGATCAGATCTGTGCAGGGTCCCTGCAGAGTTTGTGGCCACTGTGGGCAGTGAGCCAAAGCCTGGTGGGGCGTGGATCTGAGCTGGACAAGGGTCCTGGCAGAGTCCCTGGCCAAAGCGTGTGGTGGCCGAGGTCAGGTGGGGCACAGAATAGAGCCATGTGGGAGTCCTGGGGAGTTCCTGGCCTCTGCCAGCAGTGGGCCAAGGCCTGGGGGGGTGCCAATTGGAGCCACATAGGGGTCCTGGTGGAGTCCCTGGCCACCCTGAGTGGCGGGCCGAGGCCGGGTGGGGCATGGATTGGAGCCCTGCGGAGGTCCCTGCATAGTCCCTGGCTGGTAGGTGGTGAGCTCTGTGGGAGCGGAGTGGAGCCCGGGCAGAGTCCCTGGCCTGGGGGCTGGTGGGGGCTCGGTGGGGCCTCGGAGTCTCTTACCTAGAGGACTGCCTGGTCTGGCAGGTATGGAGGGTGGCGCTGCTTAAGTCCTCCTCCCTCAGTTTCATCAGAGGTCAGGCTTCTGGTGCATCAGGTAAAGGGGGAAGGGTGTCCTTACAAGAATGTTTTGCATCTTCAAAGGGCTGTGCCATTCAGACCACCTCAAGGACCATCTGGTAAGGACAGATAGGAAGCTGCTGTGTGCTTGGAATCCCAGCTACAACCTCACCAAAAGACAAAAACTTGTGAAAGCTTTCCATGGCCTCTGAGGAGGGAGTCGCTGAGGCAGCGGGGACATGGTCCAAAGCAGAGATGCTACCACCACCACCAGCCTGGGTGTAGGGCCGAGTGGCCACCACCTCCTGGCTTGCCAAGGGCACCAGGCAGTGCCAGTCACTTGGACTGGAGAAGTTGGGTGGCCATGTCTGCAGCCCCTGGAAACTGGTAAGAGTAATTCGTTTAGTCTGAACTTTTCAGCTGTGGTCCCAGCAGACACACACAGACACGCTCTCACACATGCACATGCACTGATAATTCCCATTCTTGATCTTGTGTTAGATTGTGAGAAAACGAATCAGGCAGTGATTTTTCCTGAGGAGAAGTGAGGTTGCTATGGACTTGCAGTGGGATTCTGATGAATCTTGGACATAGATTTGTTAATAGATTCCTAATGTTCATCTGGAAAGCTGGCTTGTGGCACTGAAGAGATTAGTTGTGAGGTGAACTATTACCTGAGTGGTTAGATTTCTCTTTTTTTTTTTTTGTAGAGACAGAGTCTCACTTTATCGCCCTGGGTAGAGTGCCATGGCGTTACACTGGTCACAGCAACCTCCAACTCTTGGGCTTAAGCGATTCTCTTGCCTCAGCCTCCCGAGTAGCTGGGACTACAGGCGCCTGCCACAGCGCCCGGCTATTTTTTTTTTTTTTTTTGCAGTTCAGCGGAGGCCGGGCTTGAACCTGCCACCTTTGGTATATGGGGCTGGTGCCCTACTCGCTGAGCCACAGGAGCCGCCCGGTTAGATTTCTCTATAAGTGGCCCCTGCCTTCTGGGATCTGGTGGATTCACTTCACCACATTTCTCTGGACCTCATTACTTAAAATTAGCCACCATCATGTTCTCTTGGTCAAAAGGCCACCTAAGTCATCTTGGAAAGCCTGGGGAGCCACTGATGCTTGTTATTATATCTGTATTTTTCCTACAACCTAAGGTTTATTACTCAAGCAAATGAGAAAGCTTATTAAGCATAATAATAATAACAATAAATGCCAGGGCAGCTTCTAACATTTACTGAGTAATTACTACATGTGAAGACCTGAGCTGGATTGCTTTCAATTTTGATAGATACTTATAAAATAGGTATTGGTAAGGTCTGAAGTCTTCAGATGAGGAAACTGTGAAGGAGAGAAATAAACTTTCTAAGATAATCAATGTGTATGAGCAGAGGTGTATATGGTTTGCTAGACTCAGAAACCCATGCTTTTAGCTGATCTGAAGATTTCCTAGAGGAAGTGAGGGAACAGTCTTCCTAATTATGCTTTACTCACTACCTTTCAGGGAATTATTAAATGGGTCGTTTCTGAGCCTTTATAATTGAAATGTTGTGAGGATTTGGAAAGGCTTTTATGATCTTTGGGAAGTTCTTATTTAATTCTTATCATGACAATTTTTGCTTTCTTTTTTTCATCTGCTCCATAGCCCCTTTGCTGAACCCATTACCAATCAGTGATCTTTTTAAATTTAGAAATACATTACTTTGAGCTGGCCTGTGTGCCAAATACTCCCCCCCAAAATTATAATTTACCACAAAGACCTCATTTCACTGGTATTGTAATATGAGAATATTTTGCTTATGTTGGGAGGTAATTGACACAGTAGAACTCTGGGAGGTGGAAAGTTTCCATTGAGTCAGTGCTTGCTCACTACCAAACAGGGGCAACCTGAAGCAATCTCCTCTAGCCTTAGTTTATCCATTAAATGTAATTCACCATATCAATAGAAGCAAAAACAAAGACTGTGATCCTCTCAATAAATTCAGAAAAAGCATTTGATAAAATTCAACATCCTTTTCTAACAAAAACACTTAAGAGAATAGGCATAGGTGGTATGTTTCTTAAACTGCATGTTTCTTTTTTTTTTAAAACTTATTTCAAGAAAATTTTATTTTATTTTATTTTATTGTTGGGGATTCATTGAGGGTACAAGAAATAAGGTTACACTGATTGCATTTGTTAGGTAAAGTCCCTCTTACAATTGAACTGCACATTTCTTAAACTGATTGAAGCCATCTACAACAAACCCATGGATAATATACTGAATGGAGTAAAATTGAAAGATTTTCTACTTAGAACTGGAATCAGACAAGGATGTCCTCTATTGCCACTACTATTCAACATAGTGCTGGAAATTCTAGCCCATTCAATCAGGCAAGAGAGGAATGTAAAGGGCATCCAAATGGGGACAGAGGAGGTCAATTTCTCACTCTTTGCTGATGATATGATCTTATACTTGCAAAACTAAATTATTTCTTAAGTCTCATGTTCAAATTCCTTGGTCACTGATTTCCAAGTCCAAGTGGGGGTCAAATTGTAGGATGTAGAGCAAGCATATTAAATGTTAATAGTTAAGAACCTGAGTCCACTTGCCTGAGTCTGAATGGTGGCTCCACTAATTACTGGCCTTTAACCTTCATTCAGCCACTGTGATGGTGTGAATTCTCTAGAGACAGACACTGAGAAGTTTGGTGTGCATGATACTTAAGGGTCTATACATCCCTGAAAAGAAGGAAAGGAAGAAGAGAGAAACTAAACTGTGAAACAGGTCAGACAAAACCTTGGCCATTTCAAGGGGGAATTCTGCAGCTCATCTGGCCATCAGAGTTTTCCCATAATTCAGGTTTCTGTGATTCACTACTTGATAAAGGCTTAGCTGGAATAAATGTACCCTTGGGCAAGGTGGCTTTTTGCAACTGGAGGAAGAAACTGACAGCTGGAAGACTAAGTCTTTTTTTTAGGGAAGCATTTGATGGTGCATTTCTACACAGCTATCTGGTATTTTCATGCCTCAGTTTTCTTCTTTGCCAAGAGGTGGTAATTGTAAAGTCTGCTTCTCAGAGTGTTATGATAATTAAATGGATTATTTTTCATAAAATGCCTACAACAGGAGTAGGAGACACAGAGGAAGCTCTTGATATATATTACTCATGATGATGATAATGATAATTCGATAGTGTTTTTAAGCCATCAAGAAAGTTGAAGATCATTTAACTTAGTGGTTCTTAAATTTCAGCATGTTATCAGAATAACTTGGAGGGTTTGTTAAAACACAGATTGCTAGGCTGTATCTGCAGAGTTTCTGACTCAGTACTTCTTAGATGGAGCTTGAGGATTTGCAATTTTAGTTCAGAATTCTTTATTATGCTTCATCAACTCTGTTGCTGATGCTTTCTATTGCCTTTTTCATTTCATTTTGTTTTTCAATTTCAGGATCTCTGGGTTTTTAAAATAATTATTTCCTCTTTGTTAAATTTTTCTGATATATATTTAAAGTGTTTCTCTCTCTGTGTGAATGTGTGTGTGTGTGTTAAGTTTACTGAAGTTTTTTTTTTTTATGGAACGCTTCATGATCTGTATCATTCCAATTTTAGCCTATGTGATGTGAAAGAGAGCACATTTACTGAGGTTTTTAGTTCACTGAGATTATAGGTAGTTTTTTTTATTTTTATTTTTTTAAAATACATGTATTTTATTATTCTTCATTACATTATTTCCCCCCCCCCAGTGGTAAGACAGAATTTATTTACAGAAAAGAATACAGAAAACACTAAAGTTCCTGGTAGAGGGAGAGAATTCAAGTGGGGAGAGAGAAGTTCTCTCTGTTTCTCTCCCAGTCTTTCCCCATCTCCTCCTTTAGGTACAGGCAGTTATTTTAAATTCTTTGTCTGACAGGTCTCATATCTCCACTCCTTTTGGGTTAATTACTGTCACTTTATTTTGTTCTTTTGGTGAGGTCATATTTCCATACTTATTTTTAATGCTTGTTGACATGCATGGATATCTGTGCATTGAAGAATTAATTATTTATTCTAGTCTTCACAGTTTTGGTTTGTTTGTACCTTTCTTCATTAGACCGGTTTCAGAAGTTCTATACAGATTGACTTGTGTTTCCTAAGCTTGTGACTGCTTACAAGCTCACAAGCAAACACAAGTCAAAAACAATTATTGCATTATATGTCATCTGAAGCTCCTGTTTGCTGTGAATCATAAGGGCTGTGAATCTCACAAAGGTTGGTATGGTGTCCCCACCTGATATACATGGGGAAGAGGCAGGAAGGGTACTTGGGCTGTGTGGGAAAGCTGGCTACTGGAAAGCACAGAAACCTGTTCCAGTGGCCCATATGGGTACATTCCCATGCTGTTCCCTGAACAGGCAGGGAGGTTCACAGACTACAGCAAAAGGAGCCTGAGCCAAGGCTCAGCCCTTTCAAGACTGGCTGTGGGATGGTGCCTTATGAGCATGAGCCTGCCCCTGTGGCCCTGATGGGCATATGTCTTCCAGCTTTTCTCAACACAGGTGGAACAGTTCTCTGAGTGTAGCAAAAGCAGTTGCAGCTGAGACCATGCCCCTTCAGAATCTGCTGGAGGCTGATGAGCGTGCCCCAGTGGCCCAGAGAATGCTCATAGGTCCCAGAAGTTACTTACATAGGTGAGATAGTTGCCTGACTTCTGCAAGAGGCCAAGTTGAGACTGAGCCCCCAGAGGATTTGCTATGAGAAGGAGGCTGGCAAATCTGTAATAAAACTCAATTGAATGGATAACTCCCAGGCTGCATGATATGTGCAAGTCTTCCTCTGGGTTCTTGTGTGAGCAGTACTAAGCTGACCAGGGCTAGAGCTGAGCCACAGGAAAACTTTCAGGTTCACTGCTCAGACCAGTATCAGGAGGCAGGTGAGTCTCTCTGCCAACACACTAGTGTGTAGGTGGTTGTTCTTAGACTCCTTGGCATATGGTTTTGATTGCCAATAAACTCCTTAGAAAATGGTGCCATTTTCCTGGGAGCACAGTTGTGGTAGATCGCTACCTGGGTGCAAGTATGAACTCTTAAAATGATCCTTGTAGGTTTAGAACTCCACCAGATTCTACAACCTCTTACCTGAATTCTGAGACCACTGAAATAAGACTTTTGTCTGTGTATAGGTATAGAATTCTTGTGTTTCTGGGGTGATACAAGTGGGTGACCTCCTATACTGCCATCTTGCTAAGTTCACTCTTCAATTTGCATTTCTGGTAGGTTCCCAAGTGATGCTGATATTGCTGCTTTTGGTAGCACAATTTGAGAACTACTGGTCAAAGCATTTCCTTTTTTAATTGAAGTGCATGCAGGTAAAGTTTGACCAATGTCTTATTGTCAGGTTGTAGCAGAAGGAGATAGACCCAGAATCAATATTCCCAGTCTGCTGCTCTTTCCACTACTGTAGCACCTATATCTGTCAGTGCAGGGTTGACATGACAAAATTACTTCTTCAGAGCTGATGCTAACTCCAGAGGTTAAAAATTTTTTGTTTGTACTAAGATTTTTAAAGATGTGACTAACAGTATGTGAAACACCTGAATCAGTACAATTTGTTTAGTGAATTCCTTTAGGTAATTACTTTTATGGAATAATTCCTGGTGGTGCAGTTCCATTTTACAGTACTTCTAGGGATATTTGAAATAAAAGATGAATGTTTTGCCATAAAGGTTAATTAAGAAGGTTAATTAAGAGAAAATATCGTATAGCACATAGCAAACTTCTTCTATCCTCCAGGGCAGATGTGACTCCCATCCATACCCTCCACCTATCCAAAACACATAGAATACTCTTCCCAGGTATCTGTCTCTCTCTCCTTCTTGCCTAGGCTCACCCTTGGATATGACAAGTGTTGAGTTTTAGAAAACTGGAACTGTGTTCAATGATTTGCAATTTCCTCTCTATATTCATGAAAGACAAACTTCCTATTTGTTCAGGCTGCTATGTCGACCACCTTCTGAGATACTGTGTGGGCTTGCAGTTTTGCACCCTCATCATGATTCTGCACCATGGAATTCTGGACTAGTTCTGCCAGTAGGTGGGGGAACTGGGTTATTTTTGGGGGATATCATTCGATTATGGATTTTACTTCTTCTTGAGTGTTGAAGGTCTCTTTTCATTTCTTCCAGAGAGCCAATTTCATGCTGTTTAGAGCCACTCTTCCTTCACCTGCCTCAAGGATCTCATGCAACAGAATGGTCTCCCTGGTGGCTCCATTCCATACAGTGGATCTTCCCAGTAAGTGTGCAAAAAAGGACATGAGCATATATTTTACTGTTCAGTGTCTTATTTGAAAGAAGAACAGATGGTAACTGAGCACTCATACTTTCCAGCTGTGTAGAATCTCAGACTGTCAAAGAGGGCTATTGAACCCCCATAGCCATAACTGATCCTCAACCACTTCAGCTTTGATCGGCTCTTCATTTCCTTTTTTGCTGCTTCATAATGTTTGTATGAAGGAAAAAAAGGAAAGTGGTAACAGACTGGCTGCATAATTTGTGGGGCCTGTGCAAAATGAAAATGCAGAGCCCTTATTAAAAAATTATCCAGAATTTAAGATAACAACAGTACAATATTATCCCAAATTGCAGGGCACTTCTTATTACAGGTCCTTGTGTATCCACCTATGAAGCTAGTCCTGGGTGATAACCATAACCTATGACCATGTGTGCCCAAGACTTAGGATAAACTTCCTTTTCAAAATTTGTGTGTGACATCTAACTGGACCTTTCCACTACTCTACCTCTTGCAGATTAGGAGACTTCTGTATTGCTTTGGCACTGGCCTTAAATTTCAGCCTAAAAGGTCTTGCGGGCAGAATATTCATCAGTAGAATCATAACTATTCTTCAAACTTAACATTGTCAGTTGGAAACAGTTTCTCAGAAATAAAAATGAGAAAGATAAAATAGTCTTAAGACAAAGATCTGCTCAGTCTCTTAGCTACCTAAAGCATGTAAAGGGATTTTAAGTTAACTTTTCAGCTGAGTTCACCAGGGAGCAAATCAAGATCAGGGTAGAAGAACTGATCATGATAATGCAGTCTGTGACCTAGATATGCCCTTGATCTGCTGTCCTGGGGGCAGTGTACAGTGTACTGTGTGAGTCAACACAGTGGGAACAGGATTCTTATCTTAAATTTTTTTTTTTATTGTTGGGGATTCATTGAGGGTATAAGAAACCAGGTTAAACTGATTGCATTTGTTAGGTAAAGTCCCTCTTACATTCGTGTTCTGCCCCCAAAAGGTGTGGCACACACCAAGACCCCACCTCCCTCACTCATTCCCTCTCTCTGCTTCTCCTTTCCCCCACCTACCCCTCATTCTTTCTCTCTCTGTTCTCCCCTTCCCCCATCCCCACTGTGTCATTAATTGTCCTCATTAACAAAATAGAGTACATGGGATTCATGGTTCTCCATTCTTGTGATGCTTTACTAAGAATAATGTGTTCCACTTCCATCCAGGTTAATACAAAAGCTATAAAGTCCTCATTTTTTTAATGGCTGAATAGTATTCCATAGTGTACATATACCATAGCTTGTTAATCCATTCCTGGGTTGGTGGGCATTTAGGCTGTTTCCACATTTTGGCGATTGAAATTGAGCTTCAATAAACAGTCCAGTGCAAGTGTCCTTATGATAAAAGGATTTTTTTCCTTCTGGGTAGATGCCCAATAATGGGATTGCAGGATCAAATGGGAGGTCTAGCTTGAGTTCTTTGAGAATTCTCCATACTTCCTTCCAAGAAGGTTGTATTACACCAGCAGTGTAAAAGTATTCCCTTCTCCCCACATCCATGCCAGCATCTGCAGTTTTGAGATTTTGTGATGTGGGCCATTCTCACTGGGGTTAGATGGTATCTCAGGGTGGTTTTGATTTGTATTTCTCTAATAATTAGGGATGATGATCATTTTTACATATGTTTGTTAGCCATTCATCTGTCTTCTTTAGAGAAGGTTCTATTCATGTCTCTTGCCCATTGATATATGGCATTGTTGGCTTTTTTCATGTGGATTAATTTGAATTCTCTATAGATCCTAGTTATCAAGGTTTTGTCTGATTCAAAATATGCAAATATCCTTTCCCATTGGATAGGTTATCTATTTGCTTTGGTTGTTGTCTCCTCAGCTGTACAGAAGCATTTGAGTTTAATTAAGTCCTGTTTGTTTATTTTTGTTTTTGTTGCAATTGCCATGGCGGTCTTCTTCATGAAGTCTTTCCCCAGGCCAATATCTTCCAGTATTTTTCCTATGCTTTCTTTCAGGATTTTTATTGCTTCATGCCTTAAATGTAAGTCCTTTATCCTCTTAAATCAATTTTTGTGAATGGAGAAAGGTGAGGGTCCAGTTTCAGTCTTTTACATGTGGATATCCCGTTCTCCCAGCACCATTTATTGAATAGGGAGTCTTTCCTTCAAGGTATGTTCTTGATTTGTTTATCAAAGATTAGGTTTTTGTAAGATGTTAGTTTCATTTCCTGGTTTTCTATTTGATTCCAAATGTCTATGTCTCTATTTTTATGCCAGTACCATGCCATCCTGACCACTATGGCTTTGTAGTACAGCCTAAAATCTGGTATGGTGATGTCCCCAGCTTTGTTTGTATTACTATGAACAGCCTTAGCTATACTGTTTTTTTTTTTCTGGTTCTATATAAAATACAGAATCATTTTTTCCAAATCTTAAAAGTATGATGTTTGTATCTTAATAGGAATGGCATTAAATAGGTAGATTGCTTTGGGAAGTATAGACATTTTAACAATGTTGATTATTCCTAGCCACGAGCATGGTATATTCTTCCATTTGTTAATATACTCTGCTGTTTCCTTTCTTAGGTTTTCATAATTTTCTTTATAGAGGTCCTTCACCTCCTTTTTAAGGTATATACCTAGGTATTTAATTTTCTTTGAAGCTATGGTGAAGGGAGTTGTGTCCTTAATTAACCTCTCATCTTGATTGTTATTGGTATATACAAAGGCTACTGACTTGTGGACCTTGATTTTATATCCTGAGACATTACTGTATTTTTTGATGACTTCCAGGAGTCTTGTGGTTGAGTCTTTGAGTTTTTCTAAGTGTAAGATCATATTGTCAGCAAAGAGGGAGAGTTTGACCTCCTCTGCTCCCATTTGGATGCCCTTTATTTCCTTGTCTTGCCTAATTGTATTGGCTAGCACCAGCACTGTGTTTTGTCTTCTCTAAACATCCAGGTTTCTGTGGCTCATATTTTTCCCTCAGTCTAAATAAAAATTGGAAGC
>CAUYON010130794.1:0-12630 GCA_963573935.1 Arctocebus calabarensis | reverse complement strand
GGCTGCAACCAAAAAATGGCCAGGCATTGTGGCGGGCGCCTGTAGTCCCAGCTACTTGGGAGGCGGAGGCAGGAGACTCGCTTGAGCCCAGGAATTGGAGGTTGCTGTGAGCTGTGATGACACAGCACTCTATCCAGGGTGATAGCTTGAGGCTCTGTCTCAAAAAAAAAAAAAAATTAGTGGTTTACTTGTCTTACTGCCTGCTTAAATTTTAGTAAATCCCATTTTAACATGATTGCTCTTTCCATATATCTGTAAAATTCCATACATCAGTTAACATTTTCTGAAACAAAACCCATGCCATAGGACCCTAATCTACTCATCAGCATAAAACACCGTGTCAGGCCTGCCTCCGATCATGAAGGGGGTGCATTATAGGCAAAAATTAATATTCAATTGAACCCTATCAAATCACCATTTTTACTAGTCTGAAATAGTCCAATATCACCAGTTTCATGTGGACCAAACTATATATATATATGTATTTTTTAATTTAATGTGCATTAACATTTTTGCCATCAACAAAGCCTGATTTTTTTTTTTCTTTTGAGACAATCTTACTCTGTCACCCTGGTAGAGTGCCGTGGTGTCACCAGCTCACAGGAACCTCAAACTCTTGGGCTCAAGCAATTCTCTTGCCTCAGCCTCCCAAGAAGGTGGGACTCTAGGCACCCACCACAATACCCAGCTATTTTTAGGGACAGGGTCTCACTCTGACTCAGGCTGGTCTCGAACTCATGAGCTTGACCAATCCACCCACCTTGGCCTCCCGAAGTACTAGGATTACAGGTGTGACGCACCACACCCAACTTCAGACTACATTTGCATTTGCAGTTGATAGGGTAAAAAGCTTCTGTATTGAAAGAGGTACTTAAAGATAAATTGGCTTTTGTTCTAGCAGTGGTTCATTTGTAAGCACAGGCTTCCTGCAAGAAAGGAAAAAAATACCATTATGTATTTAACACGTAAGCCATGTTTGACCTCTCAAAGTCAGACAGGATCCTGGACATGGTACATTAGATGCCTGGACAGTTTCACCAGTACCCAAAACCTGAGCTTTCATTCACAGTGAACAGAAAGAGATGTTTGTCTTTTTTCTGCCTTTAGCTCTGGAAAGTCTTGTTCCATGGTGTGGAATATAAAAGTAACTCTGTGCTCTATTTTGGTCCTCACAGACCACAGGACTGCAGTGTTTATTTGGGGAGGTCACTCTGAATCTTGGGTTTTCCTCCTTGTCTTTCTCTTCAGAGGAATGAAGGTCATTGAAAGTCGAGCCCAAAAGGATGAAGAAAAAATGGAAATTCAGGAGATCCAACTGAAAGAGGCCAAGCACATTGCTGAAGATGCCGACCGCAAGTATGAAGAGGTCAGATCCTGAGGCCCAAACCCTCGTGGGCTTCCAACAGTGGCCTTCAGGAGGCCAGGGAGCAGCACACAGCCTTAATTCCTAAGATAAGCAGTCTGCTTCCTTGGCAGAAATGGGTGGTTTTGAGAAGCAAAAGTTCCTTTGTCTCCAGAAAATGGTTCGTGTTTTGATCCTGCTAGGGGATCCCAGGCTTTATTATAAAGCCACTGGGTAGCGCTGGGAAGAAAGACCACAGCTCTTCTCCTCCACCCCCAAAGGGACAAGAGATCTTTCTCTGGCCGGGAGAAAAGACAGTTGGAACACTTATGTCTTGTGAAAGGAGGTTCTCAGCATTGCCATGAGGCAAGCGGTTCCTGCCAGCGTGATTTATCTGGCACGCCCTGTTCAAGCAGCTTAGAGACCACAGACCATGCAGTTGCTTGATAGATTCATTCATGGAGATCTCTCTCCTCAAGGGTCGTAGGAACCCACTGTCAGCACAGGTTTTTTTAGCGAAGCAGCTCCTGGTCACATCCTCATGAAAACAATCTCCTGTGGCAACAGAGCCAACGTTGCCATTAAGGTTTTTTAGTTTTTCCTTATTGTATCACAAGGCCATGAAACAGCATTGACCCTCCTTTTTTATTGTTATTATCTTCAGATTATACTATGCTTGCTAATCTTGAATGGCATCAGAGTATCCTTTCTCCTGTGAGGTTCTCCCTCTAAATACAGATTTGACTTTGTTAATCATTTCACCACCTTTTCTCATGTTCACTTCTCTTGTATTCTTCCTCCACAAAAAGGAAGTTGATGCACCACAGCTCTAAATTGATGGGGTTCTCAGGTTTATTTTCAGTGTATTCCTGACACCTGTCTTCCCCTACTTTTTCAGTATAAAATACATCATGCCTCATCCTATTGCTATTTATAAGATTATGAATTTCATATTTCTCTCTCCTTCCACACTTTGGTCTGGCCGCTGTGTAATTATACACAGACCTAACGCAGACTTCCAGTTGACACTGCCCGGTTGTAACTAACCATTCTGGGTCTTTGTGAGCAGAAGCCTCTGACCACCACTCTATTGCCACTCCTACCAGAGCGTTGCTTCTCTCCAGTCTACTGGAAAAAGGATCGTCATGTTTGTAGACAAAAATCTTTAGGGGCTGGTGGGATCTGATCCCCACTCCCACGTCCTCCTGCGCAAGATTGCAAGCCCCATGGTGTCTGTGTGTGCTGTGTTTTCTTGCTGTAGGTGGCCCGCAAGCTGGTCATCATTGAGAGTGACCTGGAACGTGCAGAGGAGCGGGCTGAGCTCTCAGAAAGGTAAGCAGACCCAGCGCCAGGAGGCCACGTGTGGGGTGCTGCAGAGCAGTGACTAAACAGCATGACCTTCTGGCAGCTGCACATTTACCTGTTTCAGCTCCGGGCTCCTTTTGTGCTCATTTGATGTGGATGAGCCACGAGTATGGAACACGGAGGACTCGTGTGGGGTGTCTATGTATGAATGCGTGTATCACTGCATGCCTTACCTGCACACTGATTTTGTGAATGGCCTTGTGCATTTCCTGTGTCCACTAACAGCCAAGTTCGACAGCTGGAAGAACAATTAAGAATAATGGATCAGACCTTGAAAGCATTAATGGCTGCAGAGGATAAGGTACTGATGGTTCATGTGTGATTTTGTAGGTTTAACTGCAACCCAGATGTCTTTCAGCTTCCAATGCCTCCTGGTTGGTTTGGTATAACGACTGCACCTTCACTACACCCTCTGCTATACATATCTTGCTTTAAGTGCTTTCCCTTGGTCCTTTATGCTCCTTTGTTTTTCCCTTCGTAAATGCTTCTTTGGGCAGCCAAAACAGAAGCCAAGTTATCATACTTCAGAGTTGGGGTTTGTTACCTTGCCTTTCTGCTGTTGCAAGGTTGGGGGATAGCAAAATTGATATTTCAATACCTGATGACTTGGCTACTTTAAGGCAGCCTTTCGTCTCTAGGACTTGGTTTTCATTTTTTCCCATCCCTCTCCTTTTTCTCTCCTTCCTTTGGCTTGTCTCCCACCCTTTCTGCCTCTGATCGAAAACATTAGCAAATGTGCCGAGCTTGAAGAAGAATTGAAAACTGTGACGAACAACTTGAAGTCACTGGAGGCTCAGGCCGAGAAGGTAGGCCAGGAGCACGGCGTGGGGGAAAAGGCATCTTTTAAGAGCTGCACGAAAAAGGCAAACTTTTCTTCTTCTAAGGGCCTGCTGATAAAAGCAACAGTACAGTAGACATTTTAGTACATGGCAACATTGTAAGGGGATTTCCTGCTGGTTAACGGCTAGGAGATTATTTTTCGAATAGAGAATTTGTTAGGTATGTAAGTCATCAATTTAATTTACACCAAGTGCCAAATGGATAAGTTATCTTGTTCTCATCCCATGTAAAACAATAGGCCAGAAAGCAGAGAATGTATTGTAGTATGCCATTGGATATCAGAGGTTGTGTTACCTCCTGAGGGATCTTTAACATCTGGTGGCTGGGCTGGCGCATTCTCTGCTTTAGAAGGCATGAGAGAGTGAGCTGCAGCCTGACATCTGGAATGCTCTTTCTAATTACAGTACTCTCAGAAGGAAGACAAATATGAAGAAGAGATCAAGGTCCTTTCTGACAAGCTAAAGGAGGTAAAATACTATGAGAGTTTGGGATGAAACCATCTGGATTTTAAATGAATTTGTTTTCATGGAGTGGTCAGGGATTTTTCATTTTAAAGTTAATAGGATTCAACTCAGGAATATGCAGAGGTGGTCTTGGAGTGTATGAGTTGTTATAGCTGCCATCTCTCTTGTTAGTTTCAATGGTCTTTCAGACCATTTTTATAAGTGATGTGCTTCATTTCTGTCCTTAAGTCTTCCCTATATTTGTAGCTACTGGAAACATAAAACTTCCCAACTTTGACTCACATGAATTAAATCATTACAGGCTGAGACTCGGGCCGAGTTTGCGGAGAGGTCAGTAACTAAATTGGAGAAAAGCATTGATGACTTAGAAGGTAAGATCTTAAGTATCATTTTTAACTTCATCCTAATGATTGAATACTGACTTGCCAAAATGATTTTCCATTTCAAGGGCATCCACCTTGATATACTTCTTTGCTCTTGCACATTCTTCCTTTCTGTCCTCTGGAGTTTTCATCTGTGGCTCTTAAACTCTTGGACCTGAGTCCTGTGCTCATGAGGTGACTGTTTAGCCACCAGCCATAATGGCAAATGCAATCTCACTCTACTTCATGTTCATCAGAAGTGTGACAGGTTCGTTTTTCCTTGTGAGTGAGATGCTTACAGGTGCTTTATATACTCTAGTATATTCAGGATCTTTGTTTTTAGATACAACTTGTCCTCTTCCAAGTTTTAATTCAATGCATGAGTTTTATTTTTTAATTTATTTGTTATCTTAGCAAAATATTCTGTATCTTGAAAGAGGGAGAAGTCAGTAGAGCATTGTATTTTGAGATTATACTTAAGCATTTCTCCCCTAAGAAATTTAGGTTTCATTTTAGTAAAACCCATCATATCTCACAGAAATCCTAAAGGTTCAACTCTGAGGCTTGTGAAGGGTTAGCTGCCAAAACAAAAAAATACATATAATCACAAGCAGAAGGGTTAGAGGCAAGACTAGGGCTTGGTGTGCAGATAATAACAAAGTAAAGAAGACCAAATGGCAAATGATTGCAAAACAGTATGCCAGAGGACAGCAAAGTAGGAAACCTTCATCACTATGAAAACTAAATTGCACCCCTGCCACAACGCTACCATAAAAAGCGTGGCTCTCTGCTTTTCAATTCACCTACACCAGTAACAGGTAGCTCAAGTGAGAAGACCACAGGAGTAGCTTAAATGACACTAAGAAATTGATACCCCAGTGGTCTAGTTTGGTCAGGAAGTCAGTGGTTTGAAGGTCGAGCCAGATAAGGATTGCTGGCTACCATTGCGAATTGTTCTTCCAAAACACTGGCCTGGATGTTTTTTTCCATTGTTTATAGCTGCAGGTGGCTGAATACTCCAGTGTTATTAAAATATAGCTGTGCAAAAACAAAAAGTTCCATTACCCACCCAGAAGACAGCTTTCTGTGGTTGTTTTCACTTTTTTTTAGGATTTAACATGGTTTACTGATATACCTACCATATTTGTTATGATTTTCATATTGAGTCTTTCTCATTTTATTTTCTAATGGGTTTTGTTCTCTCTGTTTTTGTTTCAATTTATTTAAAAACCAAACGCACGCCTCCTGCATTGGCCACCTGCTGCGGCACCAACCCCTTCATGCATTGCCCTTTCCTTGCTGCTGTGTCGGGATGGCGGCCACGCCACCCTCGCTCACCCTCCATCTCTTGATCACTCTCCATGTCCTTGCACCTCTACCTTCCACTTCCTCATCATAGACGAGCTGTACGCTCAGAAACTGAAGTACAAAGCCATCAGCGAGGAGCTGGACCACGCTCTCAACGATATGACTTCCATGTAAATGTTCATCCACCCTGCCTGCTCACATCCACGCCTCATGCTAATGGGCAAAGCTCACCACTGCTTGCTTCTTTGCTCTTTGATCTCCATCTTTGCACCCTTTTGTTCACTCTCCTTTGTGTAACTTAGAATAGTGGTTTTTTTCACTTTCTACTAATACGAAAGCCAAATAGGTGAAGTCTGTACGAATCCTTTTCCTTTCAGAATCATTTCATTTTGTAAACGCTGAACCAGATTGTTCTCACTGAGCAATGAACTGGAAAATGAATGACCATGAGCACTCTCTAATAAAACTAAAAGGCCATGCAATGGCAAAGGGACTTCTCAAGAAATACCAAAAATTGGTTTCCTGAGATTCAATTAAGTACAATGTGATCATTTTCATAAAAGAAATCTAAATTTAAGGAAACCCTGAAGTGTCAGGATATTAAGGATCTAAAGAAAAGGAAATTGGCAAGATCCCATACAGATTAAAGAATGGTGCTATAAAAGATCATCTCATGTTCACTTTTAAGAATTCTAGAGCAGGCCGGGCCCTACAGGCTCACACTTGTAGTCCTGGCACTCTGGGAGGCTGAGGTAGGAGGATCACCTGAGGTCAAGAGTTGGGAGACCTGCCTGAGCAAGAGTGAAACTCTGTCTCTACAAAAAATGAGTGTGTCGTGGCACACACCTGTAGTCGCAGCTACTCAGGAGGCTGAGGGAGACAGGATGGCTTGAGCCCAGGATGAGATTGCAGTGAGCTGTGATGATGCCACTGCACTCTACCTGAGCAACTGAGACCCTGTCTCAAAAGAAAAGAAAAAAAAAGCTAAGGTAAACTGAATCCTCTGCTGAGAAACCAGTCCTCTCAACCCTCTAATTTTCTGTTTATATGAAGGGAATTAAATAACCCACAATAAATATTTACTACAGCCTGTGTCAAAGAAATGGGAAATAAAGCACAGATTGTACAATGTGGGTTTGGGAGTTAATGGCCCACATTTTACTGTGAGGCAGTAAGGGTTAGTTAGAATAGATAGCCATCTTGTCACAAGAAGAACCTTGAACATACACAGCTAATTCACGTGTTACTAACCACACTTAAGCCTTTTTTTCTACCTCCTTAAATTCTAACCTGGAATGTTTCACAGAGGGTTCTTTATTCTGATATCACACTGGATTCCACTGAAGCTGGAAGCGTTGTTTTCCAGGCCTACCTGTTGTTCCCTTACCAATGCAGAAACATGACAGCTTGGAGTGTAGCATGTGCCTGCTGCTGCCTTAGAGGTTATAGGGTCTCCATCAGAAAAGCCCTTAGAGACAGGACTGTCACCATGGAAACTAGAGAGACTCTCATCTTCTCTTCCCTCATTTGCAAATGAGGGGGTGGAGCACATCTGTCTCTAAGGTCTTTTTCCACTGCTAAAATGTGGCGATTCTATGGAAAAACTTTTACAGTCAAGCATGATTAAATATTCTGAAAGGGGGCTTTAACTTAAAATTTGTTTTTTAGTTCTGTTCCTGGGTCTTCTTACAATGGACCCTTAACAGGGGCCTGTGGTGGCCTCGGGTGCAGACCTGGCAGGCAGGGATGGAGATCCTCCCTAGGCTGCGGCTGGCAGGGGGTTTTGCATGTCTGTCTCTGTTTCAAGTGCTGCCCTCATCTGTGAGTTTGGTTTTCCTTTTTTCCATTGTGCCACTTTTTCTTTTCTCCTACCTTTTATCTTCACACAGATAAATTTCTTTGCTTCACTTCTCCCAAGACTCCTCCTTCGAGCTGGATGTCCCACCTCTCTGCACTCTGCATTTTCCTGGTTCTCTCTCTTAGCATCACGCCCTAGAGCCAGGCTCACACTGTGCTTTCTATTGTACAGAAGCTCTTCATTTCAGTGTAAAATAAACACTGTGTAAGCTATTTCTGTTTGCTATTCTTTTTACATATTTATTGACATTTTAGTTTCAACACTGAATAAAATGACAAATCTGCTTCACACATACGAGGGTTACTTTTTGGCTGCTGCTTTTTTCTTTTTTCCTCTGAACATTATACTTGAATATCAGGAATTTCTAAAGTAAATAGTTCCTTGTGGAACTTTTAGAAAAATGTCCAGGCCTGCATCCTTCTCAGAGGTTTAGTTTCCAAAGGTTAGAGTGAGGCTTGGGCGTCTGTGGGATTATTTTGGAAACTGTGATAGTTCTGCTATGCAGTAGGAGTTGAGAACCTCTACCAGGGGACAATGATTGCTTATTAAAAGTCAGAAGATCAGGCTTGATCAGCATCTCCCTCTGCCAGAGGTTTAGTTTGGGATGTGGTGGTTGATGTTGAGGCCCTGCTTGGGAGAACATGGCTGACTAATGCAAGGCTTGTGATGAATGGCTCCATGGCTATTCCACAAGTGCTAGGAATTTACACATTGGGAAAGGAAAAACAGAACTTGGATGCAGACAATGTAAGCTGTAGTTACTTTTGATCGCCTTTTACAGCTCAAAGATAAGTCCAGGCTTTTTCAAAGTGTGTTCATCACTCAGCCACCTCATTTTGATCATGAAAATGACCTGTTAGGTTTTCTGGATATGATTACTTTCTTCAGTCGTAATTTATTTTGCTTCTAAGCTCATCATGTCTTTAAGATTAAGGTATTGTACATACATAATCTTGTGTTTAATAGCTGGGCTTTTTTTTTTTTTTTTTCCATCTGTGGGCATTTTAAAAATATAGCCATTAAAGCTAATTCATTTTTTTTTTCCAAAGAAGTAATTGGTGGAAATTGTTCACAATACAGTTGTATTTTATTTAGGTTTCACCATTTCAGTTCACAAACAGCAATTAAATGTTATCTTTTTAATATTTTACAAAATTAGAACTTTACATAATATAGACTTGAGTTTCTTAATTTCCAACATTTCTGAATTCTCATTGTTTTTCCTTTCTTGGAAATCTGGCTATATTTGTCCTGTTTTTTAAACGTAGTTAATCTTCATGTTTTGCCTATTGTTTTTGTTAGCCCAAGAAGACTGATATGACCCCTCTACTCTCACGATTTGGAAAAACTAAAAATACTGTCAGTTATTCTACAAAGGCTTCAGAGAAGAGAGGAAATACTTTTTAAAGTATCTTTAATATTGTGAATTAAAGTATCTCAGTAGTAGTGTGACAGAGTTCTTAAAATTTAGACTCTCCCTTAAGAGTATAAGGACGTCTGTTATTTCATATATTTTCCTTAGGCTCCTTGGGCCTGCTTCTGTCTGTGATCCCTGCCTTGTTCTTTTTTGAAATTAAGAGTAATATAAAGTATACCTTTCTTTGAATAACCTAGCTTCCTACCATAGACAAAATGGCCAGTCTGAAAGTTGTGCTGAGCAGACATTCAATTAATTCTGAAAGCACATCTGTTTGGGGGAAACCCTTCTGAAAACTCGAATCCTTTCTGTAAGTACAGACTCTTCTAAAGGAGATGGAGAGCTTATGGATTGGGAAGGCAGGTCTAGAGTAGCCCAAGGAAGTGTGTACACACAAGAGGATAAACAGTTTTAGTTTCAAGAAATTGTTGGAGGCCAGGCTTGTAAGTTCAGAGGGCCAGGTCGTAGCAGATGCTACAAGAGGACCAAACCAAAAGCACCACTGAGCCTGGGCACTGGAGGCCTCAGCCATCTGGGAGTCTCCAAAGAAAAGGAGGAAAAAACACTTCCAAGGGTATAAATGTGTCTGGTCCCCACCCGTGGGCCTCTCATGGTACCAGCTCATGGCAGCTGAAGTGGAGAAGGTCCTCAAGGCTCTGTGTGAGGGACCAGTGTCTTTCAGCTGAATTCACATTGACCATCTGGATTCTCTAGGGTTTCTGAAAATTTCTTCCATTCCAGCTTAACCAAAAATGTGGATTCCGCTAACCAAGGCAGCTTGCCTGCCCATAGTGACAGTGCCCCCTTGTCAGTAGTGTGAGTATATAATGGGATTTACATTTTGCAACCCCCAATCATATGCCACAGGCAAGATGCTGTGGGAGGTAGTGGGGGTGTGGTAAAGAGATGAGCTGGCTCTCTCGTGGGAAGGTAAAGCAAGTCTGAAGGAGAAGGCATTATGCATTTAGAGCCACCAAAGAAAAGAACCAGAGCGGATGTTTGACCCAGGTTTTGAATATTCAGAAAATCTGGATTAGCAAAGAAGACAAGATATTGGGTATTTCATGCTAGAAAACATAATGAGCACAGACAGCATCTTCCCATCACCTTCCATTTATGAGACTGTTCATGTGAGAATTGCTCAATATCCCGATAGCTCTGCTGGCTGCTGATGACATGTTTTCCCCAGGGGTAGAATCGTTAGCTTTTCAAGGTCATTAAGTATTTCTAAGTCCAGCTTTTCCCTATCATTCAAAGCAACCTTCTGCCTTTTCCTGGTGGGTTCCAAGCTTTTGCCTGTCATTGTTTAGGTATCCCTTAGATCATCAGCTATGGACTGACTTGTGTTTTGCTTCCTAGCTATGTGAGCAAATTGCTTGTCAGCATGTAAAGAGGATATCACACTGGTCTTCTCATAGATGTTCCATATTCTACTCATTTTATATATATCCATTAGCACCAAACATGAATGCCATCCTCTTGATGGAAAATAGCAAGCAGATAAATTCTTAATCAGTAATTAGTGGCGATAATGCTTGTTCCTTTACTGTTTGAATAGGGCAAATACTGTCAAGGTTGGACAAGAGTTTAGCATTTGTATTCTGTATCACATTGACTGGGGGAGGACAGGGATGTAGTTCTGCATTTCACAGATTTTTTATGCAGCAGAAACAGTAGCCCCTACGGGATATTACTTGAGGGGAAAGCCTCCCCTGTGAACACAGGAAGAGGTGGGCAGAAATGGGCAGTGTAAGGTTTCCCTCAGTCCTCTGCTGGCTCACCTGCAGCCAGGCCTCAGTTCCCAAATCTGTGGCCCCAAACTGTATGGCTCAGTTCACAAGGTGGTTTAGTGAAATACGAGATGAACATTCTCTCTTCCTTTTCCCCTATTGCTCTTTCCTCTCCTGACTGCTCCCCTCCTCCCCTCTCCCCCCCCCCCGCCTCTCTCCCCTCCCCTTCCCTCCCCTCTCCTACCTTACTCTACCCTACTCCCCTACCCCTCCCCTCCCAACCAAGAGAGAAATTCTGGCTCCTCCTAAGTCTGCTAAACCTTTTACCATCCATCCTTCCTGGGCACAGGACAGATGACCATGGGGTAAGAGTAAACTGCTCAGCAAGTGACCGTTGCTGTCCTGCCTGAGGTATCTCTGTGTTCTGTTAACTGCTTCTCACCAACTCTGGCTAACCTGTCTTCCTTCTGCCTCTTGTTTTCTGCTAACCTGCTTGCTGACCTGTTCAGATCAACTCTACCAGCAACTTGAGCAAAACCGCCGCCTAACTAATGAACTAAAGCTGGCCCTGAATGAGGATTAAACTTAAGTGTGAAAAAACTTGTGCTGAATTCTAGGAATGGAGCCTGTGTGCTGGAAGTCTAAGACTGTCCTCCCTTCAGCTAGGGTTGGAAACAGTCGCTTTCTGCAGAAATGCAAGAAAGGAATTGACTGAAAGGCTGGCTTTGCCTGTATTTTTCTCTGTATAGCTGGAATAATTAAATTCTCTTTAATCCCCAAACAGCATATTTAGTAAAATATTGCTATCACGTCAGCATTCCTCTTTGCTATATTTTGTCCTCTTGTTTGAACTGATACGTATGAAGAACCAAAAGAAAGAAAAAGTTTTCAATTTCCCACAGACAACTGTGTGTCCTTTAATTACATATTCACATTCCTAACTTCTTAATATCTGGTATAGTGTTTGAAATATGATTAAACGTACCTATGCTTGGGCAAAATAGCTTTTGAAAACAGGAGCTCATGTCAGAAGTCCCTGGTTCTGAAAGGTATGCTTTATTTGGTCTAATGGTGGTGTTGGAGTCTGGTGAGAATGTCGTGCTAATAATAAGTAGAACGCTGTTAAAATATTAAGAGCATATCCCAATGAAGTGTGCATGAAGTACCTGGATAATTTTTTATGATAAGTATAAATAAATCATTTTAAAAGTTGTTAGAAAACCTGTTTTATGGCATCTGTTTTCTGTGAGATTGTGTTGCAGCACAATTCCCAGACCTTTAACTGCTTGTAGCTCGGAAATGTCTGCTGTTATTAACTTCTCCAGTTCGTATAACAGTGCTGCAAGCTGTATTTGGTTTTTACCTCTCCCTTTTCCCATGGCATACGATCAGTGAGCCTTCACCAAACCCACCTGTGTTTTATTCTCAGAGTAGATTGTTGGTGAAGGGGCACATGACCACTCTGAGACTCTGCCTGTGGTTCCTTCGGGTCAGAGACCTCTTCCCTCTTCATAGATCCTTACCTGGAAATGAGTGATGTCTTACAAGCATGCCCAGTGCTAATCGTCTCATCCTGTGTTTGTGATTGATGTTTGCCTGCCTAAATGTACAAATCATCCTTGTGTGCAAAGCGCAGCTATTCATGACTTAATTTTCTAATCCCACCACAGAGAAAGTGGCTCATGCCAAAGAAGAAAACCTTAGTATGCATCAGATGCTGGATCAGACTTTACTGGAGTTAAACAACATGTGAAAACCTCCTTAGCTGCGACCACATTCTTTTGTTTTGTTTCATTGTTTTGTTTTTTAAAAACTGCTTACCATGAAACCCCTTCAATGCATTTCTATTTACTTTTTTACCACTGTCACAAATACATCTGCAGTGTACCATGTCAGGGTGATAATGGTTTAAACGTGCCACTTCCCAAGTTGATGTTGCCACAC
>CAUYON010130792.1:0-19830 GCA_963573935.1 Arctocebus calabarensis | reverse complement strand
TATGAAATGTTTTCATCAAACTGTTTAACATAGTCTTCAGGGCATTTTCTTCATCATTGTATGAAGACATTTGTATTCTGCATTTAGTAAGTTTCGCCTGTACCCTTCTAAGATGCACTGTAGGTGTGGCCCCACCAATTACCCTCCCTCCACCCCAACCTCCCCCCCTTGCCCTTTTCCCCATATTCTTAGGCTATAATTGGGTTATAGCCTTCATATGGAAGCTATAAATTAGCTTCAGAGTAGGGTTGAGTACATTGGATAGTTTTTCTTCCATTCTTGAGATACTTTGCTAAGAAGAATGTGTTCCAGCTCCATCCATGTAAACATGAAAGAGGTAAAGTCTCCATCTTTCTTTAAGGCTGCATAATATTCCATGGTATATATGTACCACAATTTATTAATCCATTTGTGGATCGATGGGTACTTAGGTTTCTTCCATGACTTAGCAATTATGAATTGGGCTGCAATGAACATTCTGGTACAGATGTCTTTGTTATTATGTGATTTCTGATCTTCTGGGTATATACCTAGTAAAGGAATTTTAGGATCAAATGGCAGATGTTTCTTATCTTTCCTAACATGTCCCCATTTATTTTCTTGTTTTTGTTACTTTTTTCCTCTCTGTTCTTCATTTCAGTTAATTCTTTTGATTTAATTTCTCAGAATTTTACTTTAGTTTACTTTCAAGTGCATTTTATTGAGGATAATATGCATACAATAAAATGCACATGCTGGAAGATTACCAATTGTTGGATTTTTACTACTGAACATACATGTCATAAAAACAAAATCCAAGGATCAATATAGCAGTATCCTAAAAACCCATCCCTTTTTCTCTTCTGATTGAATACCCCACACCTCTCTTCAGAAGTCAGGTCCTGACTTCTAATACCACAGGTTAATTTGGCGGCATTATATCACATCATTATTTTTATAAATGGAATTGTATAGAATGTATATTTTATTTCTGTTGTGTTTCATTTAGTTAAACAGTTTTGTTATAGGAAACAAAAATATTTTTGTGTCCAGTTGTAGATAGTTGTCAATTCTCATATTCTACTGCAAAGATGTGTGTGTATGTGTGTATACTATATATATGATTATAATGATGGTGAGCTTTAGGCTATTACCCCAATTTTGGCAATTAGGAATGGTGCTATTCTGTGAAATTCTAGAAAGTGTGCTATACTATAAACTATAACAGAAATAGAAATAACATGATACTATTTTGATAAATTTTAAAGCAATAAAATTAAGCCACTTTGTGGAATACCATGTGTGTGTGTGTATGTGTGAGAGTGTATGTATACATGGCATAGGTAAGAAAAAGGCCATTGATTAATTATATAGGGAAGGAAGTAGAGAAATTGGATCAGGACCCAGTAGTATTGCTGGCATTATTATTATTCTGGTTATTAAATCAACTTTTGGATTTAAAGATGTTCACTGTATCATTTGACTTCATAAAATACATTATATGTTACATACAGTCTTTTAAGTATAAAATAACACAGCATTTAAAATAAAGCATAATTTGACCTACTGTTTTGTTGTATTTTCTTTCCTTTTTTTTTGCAGTTTTGGCCGGGGCTGGGTTTGAACCACCATCCCCAGTATATAGGACCAGCACCCTACTCCTAAAGCCACAGGCGCCGCCCTATATTTTCTTTCTTATTGAAAACTTTAATCCCATAAGTTCCTGAACTTTTCTGCTGATGGAATTGTCACAGGGAGTCACAGTCAGCAATTTTGGAAATTTTTGAGAGGCTGGCCTGGCAGTCTTGCCATATATCTGTCCTAATCTCTCCTATTACTTTGTTGTTGTTGTTTTTTTTTGTTTGTTTGTCTTACTAAGTCCTTTGTACATAGATCATGAATACATTTATGCCATTATGGGATTCAATGTGTTGATTATTTGTACAAATTGCAGTGTTTTCATCCTACTGATCAACATAGCCTTCACCTCATTTAGCCAATTACAGTGTTAAGACATTTGTGTTCTACACTTCATAGACCCAACTTGTACTTGCAATATGCTCCATAGGTGTGCTCCTCCCTACTAACCTTCCCTCTATGGACCCAACCCTCCCCCTTCCCCTCTCCGACTCCTTCCCTCCTTCATCCTGTTACTTTGTAAAAACTTTTCTTTTTAACTTTTCTCCTTTTGTGAATAGTAATAAATGTTTCCACTGATTAAATGCCTGAACCTTCTTCACTCTAACATAAATCACAGGACCTTGTATCTTCACATTACCTTAAAAATACACCAAGGAAAATCTAAAACGCTGCATTTACTTGGCTTCGTACACTGGCGAATACTTTGGAATAGCAACATTCCTTCTTTCTGTGCTGATTTACATAAGAAAACAAAGACACAGCTGATGGCTCCCTGCTGCTAGTGGCCATCTTTCTGCAAGATGAGCCAAACCCCCCCCCAGGGAGGGCAGTGGGATGGACTTGGAGTTCTGCCAAGCTTTGAATCCAGCCAAACTTGATGCTCACTCTACCTACAGAATTTTCAGGTGTATGTAGGTTTTCCCTTCTTTGGAAGGGGACCTTGAGTTAAGAATACTAAGCAGCATAAATCACTCTCATACAGTATCAAAGAACAATGGCTTCCCAAGCATTTCTCAGTTCCCTAGGTCTTTTCGTGAACTCGCAGGACATCTGGCTTCCTCTGTATTTTTCATAAATAGTTACTGAAGCTTAGTAAACACTTCCTGACACCTGTTCTTTATTTCCATCCCACTTTAACACCGTGTCACTCACTTTTGTCATTTTCCTCTAACATCATGGTTTTATTGTTTGAATGTTCTTCATTAACTTTTCCAATAAAGAAGGAAAACTCTAATAGATGATTCCAACGCATTTAAAATTAATTTCTCTGGAATTACGAGGTGAGAGTAACTCTAGTTATAACTGAACGTAATTTTGAAAGTTATAAGTGAACCTGAATTTTCTTTTCGAAATGATAAACTATGGTGGTTGGATGATGCCTGATGAGCTGTCTTCTTCCACTTTCAAAATGTTTGCCTTGGGTAGAAACCTGTTTTCATAACTCAGTTAATTTGCACACATATTCCATTTTCACCCCCATCCAAACCTCTGATATTTGTCTAACTGCACTTCACCTACGGTGGCATTGTGAGCTTCTGATTTTCAGGCTTAATTTTTTTCCCCTAAAAGCAACACAAAGATTTCTGTGCCTAAACCAATAGAGTCCTAGTCCATTTTTCATTTGCACATTTTCTCTAATCTTTTTATCTTGTTCTCTCACACACATCTTGAAAGGAAATAAAGTATCTCAGCTGACTTCCCCTTTAAGTACTGCATTTGCCAATAAAGCATTGAAAAAAAAATACTGGCAAATGGCAGCATATTTTATAATCACTATCTTGCTCATTCCCATCATCCCCAAGGGAATAAAGTACATATTATTATTCCATTAAGAAAATGAAGAGTCTTCAAGCCAAGCAATCCTCTCTTTAGCTCCCGACTCCCATCCCCGGGTTCTAAAAGTTTCTCTGCATAATTAGTTCTCAAATCTTTTTAGCTACAGCCTTGTGACTTGCAGAAAATTCTTTTCTTTTTTAAAAATGTATTATTTGGGGTTCATTGAGGGTATGAAGAATTAGGTTACGCTGTTTTCACTTGTCAGGTAATGTCCCACTTGTGTCTCACCCGCAAGAGGTATGAGCTCACACACCATGAGCTCCTATCCCCCTCCCTCTTCCTCTGATCTGCAAAATAATACAACATGAAGATTTCAGAAATCCCTGATTTTTTTTCAGGTTGTCTTAATTACAGATTAAACTCTGATATTAGAAAAGGAAGTTTGGGGGAGAAACAAACATAATCAGCAGGATAAATATATCGTGCTGTAATATCGGGAGAAAAAATTTGAAAAATGTGTTAAGAACTTAGTCCTTAATCCAGTATTCATTCTATCATTGCCTGTCATGGTGATGAACTGGAAACTGATTAAATATCAAACAATGGTAATTACTCAGATCTGTTTTGTATAGCGTACCCACAAGATGAGCTACTATACAACCAGTAAAATACCATGGTCTCAAAAAACACTTCTATAGAGCAAGACAGTGAAATAGAAACTTCCAGCATCATCCCTCTGTGCGAACTCCAAATTCAGCAGCTAAACATGCACGCAAGCACCTTCAGAAGAACCCCAAATCGGGAGAGTGATCGTACTACCAGGTTTTAACATTATGTCAAGGAAAGAGGTACAGAAGAGGGAAGAAAAAACAACCTTGAATTCCTTCCGCCACAGTGGAGAAAAGAATCTGTGTGTTTATGGTGGGAGATGAAGTGAAATGAGGGAGAGGACGATGGAACTTAGCATGGAAAGTGAGGGCTGCCCTGGCATAGGAGAACAAAACACAGGGATGGATTCTGCGGTACCTGCAAAGGGAGCATTAGATCCACCCTGGCCAGAGAGAAACCATCCTCCCTTACATCTGAATTCTTTCCAGCCCTACCACCAGCTGAAAAAAGCATCCCAGGGCCTGAGTTAAACTCCTAAGGCTTTTGAGCCACAAGGGTGGTGCATCTGGGCGATTCCTGTGGCTGGGCTGTTTCTGAGCCAGTAGACTTTCATGATCCATCGAGATGCCAGGGACTGCAGCCGAGCCAGTGCCAGCCTCACCCCTACCCAACTGTAGGCAGAGCAGTTCAGGGAGGAAGAAGAAGGAAGCATTCAAAGGGCTTTGTGTGGCAATGTGGGTACCATTTCTGTCACAGTGGCCTGGGAGACCACTGAAGACTCTGGGTACAGGCCTTAGTTCCTCAACAGCATGTCTGGGCCTACCCTAGACAGAAGGGACGGATTGAGTATTGGGAAGATTCATTACCTGTGACTAAAGAGCCTGGGGGCTCTGAAGAAACATCAGAGGCAGCCAGGCAGCAGTCACCACTGGCTTTGGAAGATACTGAGCTGGCATCCGGTGTCACCTGACACGGGTGGCCACAAGCAAATGCACACATCACTCCTCCCTCAACTCTAGCCACCAAGCACAGATAGCAGAGGAAGAGAGCGAGAGATCTTGATAATCCAGAGAATCCACCTGTATCTTACCCAAATGCACCTTGGTGGTACCACAGGCATCTGCGAGAATTGTTCCCCTAGTGCTCATAGACTTGGATCCAAACACTCTATTCCCTTTGAATATCTGGAGAGCCTTCTCAAGGAGCATGGGTTCCAAAAGCCCAGCCTGTGAAGATTAAAATAAATACCAGGTTCTTGAATGTTCAGATGCCGAGGAACATCTACAAGCACCAAGAACATTCAGGAAGATAAGAACTCACAAAATAAACTAACCAAGGTGTCAGTGACTGTCCTGGGAAGATTTGAAATAGGTGACCTTTCAGACAAGGAATTCAAAATAACTGTCCTAAAAAAGATTAATGGGCTTCAAGACAATGCAGGGCACAGGAAAGGAATTCAGAGTCCTGCAGATGAATTTAATAAAGATTGAAATAATTAAAAAAAAAAGTCAGGCAGATATTGTAGAGATTGGGAATAAGAAATACATCAGAATCTCTCAACAGCAGAATTGGGTAAGCAGAAGAAGGAATTGCTGAGCTTGAAGACAGACTATTTGAAAGTACTCAGTCTGAAGAGAAAAGAGTAAATAAGAATGAAAAACTTCTACAAAATCTAGAAAATAGTCTCTATAGAACAAATCCAAGAGTCATTGACCTTAAAGAGGAGATAGAGGGAGAGATTGGGAAATAAACTAGAAATCTGTAATAAGCAGAATACTGGGAAAGATGGAAATTAAATAATACGCTCTTGAAATCTCAGAGGGTCAATGAAGAACCTGGAAGGAAATTTTAAAAAATCAGGAAACAAACGAAAAGGAAACAGAACATATCTATGGGATACAACAAATGCAATGATAGAAAGAAAGTTTATAGCTTTCTTTTGATGTAAGTGCCTACATCAAAAAATAAAGTTTCAAATAGACAACCTAATGACGCTTACGGAAGAACTATCAGAACAAAGAAAACTCAAAATCAGAACAAGAAAAGAAACAGTAAAGATCAGAGCAGAGATACATGAAGTCCAAACCACAGAAAAATACAAAACATCAAAAAAAGAAAGGTTGGTGTTTTGGAGAGATAAAAGTGACACACCTTTAGCCAGGAAAAAAAAAAAAAAGACTAAAATAAATAAAATCAGAGCTGAAAAGGAGACTTTACAACTGCCATTTGAGAAATCCAAAGGAATATTAGAGATTAGTAGGAGTAACTGTATATCAGAAAATTGGTAAAAGTAGAAAATAAGGATAAATTTCTAGACAGATCACCTGCCAATATTGAACCAGGAAGGAATCCAAAATCTGAAAATACAGTGAGAGAGTTATTGGATAGTGCAACAAAGTGACAATCATGAACAGTAAATTAGGGTGCACTTCAAAACAACTTAGAGAGTGGAGTTGGAATATTCCTAACACAGAGAAATGTAAAATGCTTGAGGTGCTGGATACTTTAATTACCCTGATTTGATTAATTTACATTGTATACCTGTATCAAAACATCACATGTACGCTATGAAGACATACAACCGTTATGTACCAATAATAATTAGAAATAACAAATACAATTAAAACCAGTAAAAATTTTCATATAGAAAGCATGAAAATGCATGTTAAGCTAAGCGCACAATGCATAAAATATGATGGTTTCAATATTTTGATCTGAGTGTAACCATGGATATGGATACTGGGTGTGTATATCTTTTAACGTACATGAATATCTATATGTTCATATGTAACTCATATATTTCTATATATATCATATGTATTATATATAAATGAAATACTAAATGGATAGTAGATTTTGTGGTAATATGATCTATTTATACGTTTTCTCTAGAAATGAGATTTTTCTATAATAAAATACGAAAATGAATTGCATGTATTTAATATCTAAATTCATTCTATTATTTAAAAAAATACTAGTAATTTTGCTCTATCATATATGACAGACAACAAGATCTGGGTATCATTCAATAATAATCTGTTTTATTATGTAACAGTTTATTTATCATAGAAGTTCTCCTCTATTCTGATAGGTTTCAGATGAGTGTGTGTTGAATTTTAGAAAAGCTTTCTCCACATCTATTCGCATATTTATATATTTTTTATACTTGAACACGGACAGTTGCATTGGGATATTTATTTCTAAGTCTTTTACATGGCTCTGATCTAAAGAGACATGACTTTTTTCCTTAGAGAAATGATTTGTGCAGGTGACTTTTATGATCTGATTTCTTACTATTGTGAAATTAATTTAAACCTTATAACTTCTCTGAATATCATAAGTGATGCTTGAATTATTTAAAATAAACCCAATGCAGATGTTTATTTAGGATATGCTACTGATATTTGAATTAGTAACCTAGAACACCCTTTTCCAAAGCTAGTTCAGGAAGCTTAAGTTTACAGAATGATCTGAGTGACTTCTGTGATCATGACGTTTGGAAAACACCGCATACTAATATCTGCTTACTTAGAGAATCACAACATATGTAAGCAGTTAAAAGACGCTTAAGAATTCTGCAGAATACATTTATCTTTTTTAGTCAAGTATTTCCCAAATTTATTGGATCACTGAAACATGTACTCAGCAAACTTTTACTAAGAGCTTATGAAGCCATTAACAAAACTGGAAAGTGTTTTGTGTTTCTTAGAAATGAGTATTTTTGAAAATATCAACTTACAGCTTCTTAATTTGTGATAACTTAGAGGTTTATCAAACCTATGCTGTCCCTTATAATTTATATAGAAGTATAATTTCTAACAAGAGCATGAGAATATCCCACTAGAATAAAAAGACATCATCAACTTTTCAAATCTAAATAACAGTTAAACTTCAAAGCAGACATAAGTGTTCCCTTTAGTTATCTCTTATTTCTGCAGCAACAGATAGTTTATTTCTGACACTTCCAGTATAAATTAAACAAAAGCCCAACAGCAAACCTTTCAACAAAGGGGTATAAAAGATAAATCAGAAAAGTAGGGTTTTAAATTTTCAAGTGGTGATGGCATTTTACATGTATATAAAAATGAAAAAAATGAAAACTTCATGTTAAATTGCATATTCCTTACTTGAAGAATGAGAATTCTGAAATTTCAATAGTTTAACATGCTTGAGGAATCTGGTGAAATTAACTTTGTGATATCTGTGAAAGAGAATACATAAAGCAAATTAAAATCATGGAGGCGATAGTTCAGTGGACACCACAATTTCTTTCCTCTTTTGTGACTACTTAATATTCTAATTAAAAATCTTTCTTATCTAAATTGCAGCAGCATTTACACACTCTACCTAACATCAAATAGCCTTCCACCATGCTGGTTGGAATGCAGGAAGTGGAAGGTGATTTGCAGATAGGAGCTTTTAAAATTGCTTCTTTATTAACTACAACAACACAATGCTTCTTTCATTTCTTGAATACATTTGTTCACTCAGAGTTCCTTCTGAGTCTTAGAATTCTTTGTCCCTCTCTCTTGAGGTCAGGGAATATATGCAAGGTATTTCTAAGAAAGGTATATGACTTTGCCAATCTTCTATTCATAAAGTTTTCTCATTCCCCTTATGTAATAATGGAGAAAAGGATGGAGACTAATAATTATTGAGCAGCTAATAAGTGTAAACACTGTGATGGGCGCATCATATACCTTTTAAACTTTAAAAACAAACTTCCAAACACCTCTGTTTTGCTGATGAACAAAAGCCTGGAAAGCTCATTTAGTCAGTAAGTGGTCAGTTTGCACATGAACTCATATTCTTCTTGCTTTCCCAGGAGTGTCTACACGTTTTTCTTCTCTGCCATATGTTGGAAGAAGAGCTATCATGAGGCACACATTCAATACACAAACACTAATGAAAGCTGACAATTTTTTAAAAAAGGGTCTCTGAATAATTTTCCTGATATCTGGCACCACAGGTAAGCACAACAGTCCTCACATAATCCACATGTGGCCCCCGGGCCAGAGGTTGGACACCCCTGCATTTTTTTTCCCACCCTGGCACATTCTTTAGTATATGCAAATTTCTCAATATTTTTAAGTATACTTTAACATTTCCAGGATTATGGTCCTTCAAAGAATACTTGATATCTTTTCTGTTTCCTCTGTGGGGGTGAAAAAATGAGGTTCACTATGGAGAAGATTGAATTTTCTCATTGATCCTTGGTGAGAGGAAAAGGTAGGATTATAATATCTGTGTTTTTATTCTACATCTTGGTGTTTTTCTCAGCATCTTGCTTCCTGGGGTGTGCTTGGTCTCTTATTCTCATTATCCTGTAAGACCTTTGGGGTATGAGGAGGTCTAGGACACGTCCTTCCCTACAACACTCCATTGAGTACCTTTAGTTAGAAGTCAGTTACCTTAAAATCTGATTACACATCATGTCTGTAATTATAATACTACCTTATAGAAGAAGATGCCATTTATGGCCGTGATTATATTAAAAGGAATATGACTTCTGTTAAAAAAAAAAAACAAAAAAAAACGACCCTCCCATCATTACCTGACCCTCATTGGACTTAGGTGGTGTGCAACCCTCATGCTATCTTTTCAAGAATGTCACTGTTTTTATTCTAGGTCTTGGTACCATCAGAAAACCAAACAAAGTTTCAGCCTGGGTTCCACTGTTCTTATTTGTTCATTGTTATTGAAATTAAACATACTATAAACCAGGACCCTTGCATAAAAATAGGGCCATAACATCTAAAAATAGCAAATAATAAGATGGTACAAGCCATCTGAGATGAGTCAATTAGTGCCATTGATAGGCTAATCATGTCTGCATTAGCAATATGGACATTAAAAATGTAACTCAGATTTTTTTTCTTTTCTTAATTTCCAGATATGTTTTGTTATTGTAATCCATTTTATATTTTATTCTTTCTGAGCCAGTAAATTATGATTTTTTTTATGTTGACTCATCTTTTGCTAGGATAGCCTAGCAAATAGTTCTTGATTCATTTAAAAAAAAAAACCTCACAACTGAGAACAATACTTTATTGTGCTTTGTCTTCATTGTTATGAAGGGACTATAGAGCACTTTGTTTTAAAATGAATAGATGGATGATAATAAGCTCTTCAATAGGACACTGTTTCAAAATCTATTTTATCTCTGTGATCGGGATTTTATTTGTGCATCAGTCAGCTGGGTGATTGGCACCAGGGGTCAGCGCAAGAGGCAGGCTTGCCTAACGATGAGGCGTGCAGTTGCCTGGAGAGCTCAGGAGGAGACCAACGGTCTCTACATCATCCAGATAGATAAGAAGTACAGAAACGGACCTAAAACGAATCATTCGTATCTCCTTGAAAATATTCAGAGAAAGAAAATGTCCCCATTCATTCAAATGTTCAGAGTTTTAAAATGAGGACTATACTAAAGAGATTTATATGTAGTCCCTACATAGTATAAGTTTGCAAATTAATGTATTTTTGGGGGTCAACAGTAACTGAATACATGCTTTATTCTAGGCAGCCTTCAAACTACTTTGTACATATTTCTGACTTAATCCTCATATCAACCCAGTGGGGTAAATACTACTGTTACTAATGTATTTTCAATGGGAGAAACAGCTATAGAGAAGGGTTAAAAATGCCTCACCCAGGGACTTGTAGTCAATGTGAGGATGAGTCTGAGATTAGGAACCAGTAAGTACAGGATGACAATTCATGTGCTTAGCAACTAAGATATGTTTGTTATTTCTTTAATGTTGCCATCTTACTCTGCTGCCTGTATCAAGTCCTTTAAAAGACTAGTTTTCTCTTACAAAAGTGCTGGCATTATGAGGAAAGGACCTCTTCCTCCTATACAAGACTGAGCTGGAAAGAAAGAGTGCAGAAGTTTAATTATCTAGGAGACTTCTTTCTACCTCAAAAAACACTCCTTGGGGGAGTGTTCCTGAGAAAACAAAAAGAAATACGACAGCCAAGTGAGAACTGGCTTGCTTCCAGAAGGCCCCCTTCCTTGGAGTCAGGGCCAGGAAACTCTTACCTGCTCTTAAAAGAGGCAGCAGTGAGCAGAAATAAAATGTAATAATTCAAAACACAAATAATATCAGAATTGTTCTCTTATACAAAGGAGATTTGTCAGATAGGAAGGTGGGGCATTGTCTCATAGCTGAGACAAAGCCCACAGATATACACAAACACCATTTAAAGTCTCTATCTATACACATACATACATAATATGGCAGATACTTAAATATAGAACATATAGCATATATATATATATATTCATGTATATATTAGTAGATTCTATATATACAGGGTGGCCATAAAGGTCGTGAGCAATTTGCCTCCCTGTACAAAGGTTTTTAAAATCTTATGTGTGTATATGGATATATATGCTATAAAAAGCAAAATAGTCAAAACAATCTTATTAATGCAGTTGGCTTGATTAACAAATGGCATATATGATACATTAACCATTCAAACTTAAAGAGCAACTGAATTTTCTATTTCTTTAATACATTGTAGAAACCCAACAGTCAGATGAATCTTCTTACTTGTTCCTTTTTATTATGCTTATTGGAGGTGGACATTCAAAAACTCTTGAGCGGGTTGAATATACAGCATCATCAAAACGTTTTTAATAGTCTGTCATGCTCTCTAAAAACCCGAACCACCACAAATTTAAACTAGAGGGATCCACAGCCTTAGAAAGTAAGCACACCCACAACAAGCTGAATGTTTCTTTATTTTTTTTAAGTTTTCGAAACTCTTTTATTATTATTTATTGATTGATTGATTGATTTTGGCGGGAGCTGGGTTTGAACCCACCACCTCCGGTATATGGGGCCGGCGTCCTACTCCTTTGAGCCACAGGGACAGCCCAAACTTAATGTTTTCTACAGGCCAATTCCACGGCAGTACTCCTGTTCTCCACAAACCTTCCAAGTCCCTGCATAGAATCTGTAATTCTGAATCTTTATTTCTCAATTTATTATCAGTCCTAACACAGCAGGAAGATTTAAGAACAATACTAATTATTTTGAAAGGACGGTTTTTGGCACTTGTCTCTAACTTAGACCATTTTTCTGTGCTGAGAATAAGGAAAAATCCTTACTCAATTCTTGGTGGTTTTTAGTTGATTGACTTCTATTGAGGTATCTGGCATCAGTAGAATGATGAGGCTGAAAATGTTTTTCCTATTCTTTGACTGAAGGTAGTCTGATGCTGAATTGGAATATTTTTGCATAGCTCATTCAATGTGTGAAAGTAAATATGTTTTGCATCAAATATTGGCAGCGTTCCTTTGCTAATGACATGAACTTTGCTAAGCTTGTTCACACTCAAAGCCTCAGGCTTCTTACCCAAGAACTGGGATTCATATCAGTTGTCTGGGAGTTTGTCTTCATAAATAGTATCCCTCTGTCCTGCCCAAATTCTGAAAAAAATAGAGAATATGTTACAAAGAAGTGGCAGATGGTGTCAAAATTTTCACCTAAATTAATACTAAAGACTAAGTGAAAGGGTGTAGCTTGGTGTTGGAGTCAAATAGATCTACTAGATGCATCTCAGAGAGAGACATTTCACTGTCCGCACAAGCCAGACTGACACGGGAAAGCAAAGATCACCGAGCTGAGATTAGACGTGAAGGCAAAGATCACCCGGAGAGTCTTCACTTTCTGATTCCTGGGAGGACAGAAGGAGAAAAGGAAAAAGAAAGAGCAGAGGTCATTATGCCCAATTTACTGTCCTCAGATTTCCTGCTTCATTAAGTCATTTGATGTCTTCTGTTAGAACAGTGATGAAAGTGAGAAAGAGGGGGGTGTGTTCATCCTGGGGAAAGCTTCAGGAGTTGGAAAGAACTGCCCTTCTATAGGGATCTCCCAGGTTTATGAGCTCTTGTCCTTCTGCGTTTAGACATTAAGCTGATCATCCATCAGGGGAATGACCAGCCCCTCATGGAAGGGAAGCAGTAATTTCTCAGAACAGACCTGTGTCCAGTTTCTCTTACACCCTTCACACCAGCCACCCTGCCTTTGAATTATCTCTCACACTTCAAGTGGGGAGATACATCTTGTTCTCAGAAGCCTCCAGAATGAGTCGGATTGAAATGCTAAAGAAATGCACAGGAAAGTGATATTTTATCCAAAGCTGATAATTCACACCTTGATTGCTTTGTGACCTCAAACTACATGCCCTGCTGTACTATTCAGCGTAGCCTATTGGGGTGCTGCAAAAAGATCCTTGTGATTCAGTAATGAAATTTCTCCCAACCAGAGATTCCAGAAAGAACTTAATGCAAATAGTATATTACCCACGTTCATTAAAGTTTGTTTCCCTCTTCAGATCAAAGATAATTTTGCAAATTAAAAATTATTTAATAGACCACATGTTCTCATTCAGTCAGGGGCAGCCCGCATATCTGAGAGTGTCCTCATATAATTATAATGAAGCTGAAGAATAATTTCTAACACCACATGACGTTGTACTTTGCAAAGGCAGCAGAACGCATTACTCGTGTCTTTGTGGTGATGCTGGTTTAGGCAAAGCAACTGCACTGCCAGTCATACGAAAGCATAGCACGTAAACTTGCAAATGGGACATGATGCTAGATAACGATAATGAATGACTGTGTTACTGGATTTGTATTTACTATACTATTTTAATATCATTTTAGAGGTACTCCTCCTACTTACTGAAAACAAACTTAACTGTTAAAACAGCCTCAAGCAGGCTTTTGGGAGGTATTCCTGGTGAAGACACGGTCATCACAGGAGATGATCATTTCATGTGCAGTTTTGCCTCTGAAGACCCTCCAGTGGGCCAAGACGTGGAGCTGGAAGGCAGAGGGAAAATGGGAAATTGTACCTAAATGTACCTTCATTTACAAACTATTCATTACAAAATTTTACCAGATCTTCACAAAATATTTTCTACCTGTTAGCCACCTTTTTCCATACACACACTCATGGCAAACACATTCCAAGATATCTGTTGTTGAGCAATTTTCCTATCTATGGAGACTTTTGGAACATCCTGCGTTATATTCCTAGAATCTAGAATTGTCAAAACTATGGAAGATACACAGTGCTATCTGTCGCCTTATTGCTTGGGAGTAAGCTCCTGTGGACAGCTCCCCTAGCACTTGTTATGTCCCTTTATTCTCTCAGCTACAGCTCCTTTCTGGTCAAATTTAAAATTTTGCAGTGCTGATTTTTGTGTTTTTTCTTTTATATTCATATATATAACTGTTGTATTCCCTCTTAGCCCTTGTGTCTCCTATTTATGCCACCAAATTGCGAATTGAGTCTCTTCTAAGTGCAGGAATTATATTTTCAATCTCATATCACAATGACCCTTTCCAAGGCCTCCTATTTTTGAATTATTGTTCAAAGCAGGAACATTTTTTCACCAGTTCAGAACCAATATAACATGTGATGGGAGGTGGTTATGGAGCCCTTGGCCTACCATAAGAATGTTGAGTTTGGTTCTTTCTCAGTTTCTTTTTTGAATGGTCTGACTGCCTAGTCAGACCTAGCACCTACATGTTATGACTTGATTCTTACAGGTGAACTCAGCACTCAGTCTGGAACAAAAAAATGTAGTTCCAACCCTTTAATGTCTCACAGGCAGGTTGGCAAAATGTTTGCTTCCTTTCTGGTTGATTTTTTTGCTGATAGGAAGCTGTACTTCTGAGGTACGCTACCATCACTTGTTACCAAGGCTTTCTGCACTAGATAAATGCAAGGTGGTGATTCTCTTGAGGTCCTTAGAGGGCTTGAATCTTTGCTAGAAGACCTTCTGTGGGACCACCATTTGTTTTGGTCTCTGTGAGGCTGCTGTGACTTTCCTGAAGCCATCTACATGGCTAGTAGGCCCTGTTTGGGGCCCCACGGGCTCAGGCATCCTTGGAAGCCCTTCTTGCCCAAAGACAAGGCTTTGGATAAAGGCTCTGCCTGTTTGGCTGAGGCAGGTACAGCCCCTGTGCCATTCACCTGGAGCTGCCTATCCAGGAGCCCCGATGCTGTGCAGATGACTGCTTCACTGCAGGCAAAGCCACTGGAAGCAGCGCCAAATGCTTAGCACAGCTCAGTGAAGCCTTGTGGTCTGTCCACAGCAGCTAAGAGCCAAAGGCTTAAGGACAGAAATCTGCCTGGGCTGGGATAAGCCCCTACAAAGTGCCCAGATAAGAATATTTTTCCCATACACTAAGCTCATGATCCCAAACCATGTTTCTCAGCCACATCAACAACCTCTTTCTTAAGGGAATCTTTAACTTCTCCATGTTTCTCCACTCCTTTTATTTACTGCCAGAGCCTCTGAGGGGGCCTGGGAATTGGCACCCTCATTGCCCAGGCGTTTCCTGGTCTGCAGAGATTGAGAGATAGGCCATATATTGGGAAGTCCCAAATCACCACGTGTGAATTTTGAATATTTATGTCAAACCTGTTTCACCAGGAGTGACTCCCACCCCCTACTTTGAGAATATAAAAGGGTCCAAGAGAGGAAGAAGGAAGTTTCGGAAATGTATTTTTTGGACAATCGCACATGGATCTCATTCCATTGCATCCCACGCATGAGAGGTCAGGTCAAGCCTCTCAGGCGTCTCCACACTGCTGCTTGGAGAGATTATCAGTGACTTCCAGAGGTGAAGGGCAGAGCAGATGGGGTCTTCCCTGCATCTGAGCAGCCTGGGGGAGCTTGAGAGACCTCGTGGATGGTCCGTGGGGCAGCAGAGACAAGACCTTGGGGCTGGCCCTTCTTCCAGCTATTTCTAAGAAAAAAAAGAAGCACAAGTGTTTCCCATGGATGGGATCTGGGTCTGTAAGAGCTTTGAGTCCAACAACATAGCAGAGGGAGGTGGGATGGAGAGAGCAGGTGGATGGGAAGGAGGCAGGAACACCTCGGGCTCAGGGAAGAGCCACTCTACCCCTGGAGTGTGGAGAAGCCAGAAATGAAACTGTTTCATGTGAACAGTTACATCCAGTGGGCAGGGAGTATTGTGCCCTCACAGTAATGCCCCACTAATAGGTTTGCCACGAGGACTGGCCTGGCAATGCATATAAAAGGCTCAAGACAGCATTTTTACTGACAGTATTGTTACTAACCACGAGTGTTAGTAACAAGGTGCTGGCACATTTGACATTACAAGACAAATTCTCATTGAATGTCTTCCTCTCCTTTCCTACCATTCATTACACACATCCCACCCCCAGTCTGACCTCTCACCTTGCACATACAGTCATTTTTGCTGCATTACAACATATATTCCTGAAACTACTGCTCTGGGTAACATCATACACTTCATCAGGGCTTTGGGATGCTCATAACCAGTGACATATTTTTCTTTAAATAAAGGTATAATAAAAATGGTAGCATGGTTTTTTCACGTTAAGTGGATAAGAGACACTTAAATATTACAATACATACGGCACATGGAGTTTGCTCCCGGTGGTAGTGGTACATGTCCCTGAGAGGTATGCGCATTTGTGTGCTTTGTCTTGCCCCAGGTGGCTCTGTTCAGCTCACTGCAGCCTTGTAGCTTTCTCTGTTTACCTAGTGCTTGTCCTTGAAGAAAATTCACAAAACGAATGCAACATTTTTATGATTAAATACCATCAACTTGATGATGATACACCAACTGCGTTGGAACAAGTTTTCGTTTTCAAAACAAGCAGAACCAACAGCATATATTTATAAATTAGAAGACACCCATCTCCTGGACAGCTTTGAAATGGCATAATTTATAAGACCCTGAACTCCTAAGCGCAATACCAACAATCTTTGGATTTAGGCCATGGATGTTGGCCAAAGGAAATATAGAATAGGGAAGCGAATTCTAGAGGCTCTTGTTGGAGAGCTATAACATCTTGCAATGTGATTCAACTCTGGCTAAGTTATGTGTGAGAACATGGGCAACACCTACAGGGTTACTGTGCATTTTGAAAGCAGGAAGAGGAAATGGAAAAAGAGGAAAAGAAATGGCCCTGATCAATTTCTTAGAAGTGATAAAGGAAAAGTGTGTGACTCATTCTACACTATCATGCAATAGATTTGAAAAGTAATTTAGTCTTTTTTTTTTCCCCTAAAAACTGAGACATGGCAACATTGGGGGGAAAAAATTTTATAACACCTATCAATCAATACCACCAAATCCTTTTAGTTCAAATATGACTAAAAAAGAAATTTCTATATCTTTGTTTCTGGAGTGAGAAATAACCAAAACAATAAATAAACAAAATCTAATCTAACAAGAAATGTAAAGGTTTTTTGATTATTAAAAATATTGAAAAGGGAATGTATTAATTACTTATAAGGCATATTGTCAATCACTGGAGGCAAATGTCAAAATCAAAAGTTTCTCTTCCATGTAATAAAAAATGCTGTCAAATGAAGTTGACTGATAATAGCAGTAATGACAATAACAATAAATTCATAAGTCCTTAGGCTTTGGAAAAATTTGATTTTAATGTGTTTCTGTCACCCCTTGAATTTCCTTTTTAACCATTCGTGTTCGTGGGTGGTGAGCTGAGAGAGTCGGGACAGCCTCAGTTACGTCCATGCACTTCCACAGCATCCAGCCCTTTCTGTCCACACACAGACATTTTAGTGTAATATATTTGGGGCGATGAGTCATTTGACATAACGTACCCAAACTACTGGTTGTTTGACATTTTCATTCGGAGTCAGGTAGATGGTCATTTTTAGAACTTACTCTGAACAACTCTTCTCCAACATTTAGCGAGTATCACAGGACAGAACACCCCATGAGAATCCGAGAATCCTGATTAGAAGCCATTGCTCCTGGGTCCTCTAGGGTTTCTGAGTTACGACATGACATCAGCCTGTCCATGTCTCTTATTTCCTCTCCTCATCTGTAAGCTCTAGCGAGGACTACTCTCATCCAACCCTTCTATTTTCTCAAAAGTTAACACAGTTAAGCAACTTCTCCCTGTCATCCAGTTAAATGGATTGAGATCATTGCAAGAAGGTTAAGGCTGAACCCGCTCCATCTAACATTTCAGATATTCACATAGTCAGATAGTGGCTAGAACCTCTACTCACGTTCATGTTTTAAGTTCAGAAGGGGAAACATTCTGAATTTTATTTCTCCTTCCTTTTTAACATCCCAAGTCAGTGTAGGTTCACCCTGAACTCCAACGGGGTTATTTTTATTGTTTAGAATATTGCATCTCCCTAGCCCCCCCCCCCCAAAATACTAAATTCATCATAAACTTTCACTTGTTGTATAAAAATACAACAATCAAGAATGGAAGTAGCCTGCACAGGTGCCTGGCCCCCACCATGCCTGACACCTGTAAAGTTAGATTTAATATTCTTGTTTCCATGTTAAATCCAAAACGGCTCAGCATCACTGGTTTCCCAGGAAACCCTGAAAAAAAAAAAAAAAACAAAAAAAAAACGATCTTTACATAACTCACTTTGCCCACTGTTGGAATGCAGCCACTTCTGGGGAAAGGTTACAACTGTTCCACTGCCTCATAGCAACACTTCACAACACGGGGGTGGGTGGTGGGTGGGGGGGGTAGACAAAAGAACAATGTACTTAAATTAAACCACCCTGGGGAGAGTAAGGTACCAGGGCAGGAGATAATAGTTTAGACCTGAGCGTATCTAATTAGCTAACAGACCTGCTCTGAAGGAGAAGGTGGTTCATTTTTAATGAAATCAAGAGAACTGGCCTTTGGTTTCATTTTCCCCTTTAAAGGCATTGATACATATTGAAATGCTTTCTTTTAAATAGTTCTGTTTCAGACATACATACTAAAGAAAAAGTACTTTTTTTTTTAGTTTGATGATTTTAAATTCAAAACAAAAAAGAACATCAATAACAAAGAATAAAAGTCAATTGGGTTATGTTTTTGAATAATTCCTACGATTTTTCTGTAAATCTGTAACATTTCACCCACACTTACGGAGAACAGTCAAATCCCGGATGGCAATGCAGGAAGGTTTGTTCCAAGCTGGCTCGGTTCTCCCCTAGTAGCACAGAAACAAAATACGTATTCTTAGCAGCCATCCTTTGAACCATGACCCAGAAGATTCAGGTTAGAAATTTTAAGAGGTAATGTAAACATTTCAAATAGTAAAGAAACATTATGTGATTGGATAGAATCAAATGTGCCCTGTAATGAATGTTCTGTAGTTTGTTCTGCATAAAGGCACCCAACCAAGAGAATCAATGAAAGCTTAAAATGCAGTTTGAGCAACTCTAAAGGAATTGGTCACCCTGGGGCCACGATACTAGTTCTCAAAGCAAGAACACCTTTTTCTCAGCACAAGGGCACCATCTGCTGGCAACTAATGCAGGGCCTGCTTTCTTTCTGTGGACCGGGTCACTCAGAAGGCAAACCTCTTTTTACACTGAAAGTCTTGCATAAAAATGGGGAACTTTAGGAGATCTTCTTGTATAAATACTTCATTTTATAAAAAAGGTAATAAATATCAGGCAGTTTTACCTAATTTGTGGGGTCCAGCAGAGAAGAAAAATGGGGACCTCAGCTCAGAAACGTAGAAAAGGTGATATTAAAAGTACTAAACTGTTGGACTCGGCACCTGTGGCTCAACGGGCTAAGGCTCCAGCCACATACACCTGAGTTGGCGGGTTCGAATCCAGCCCAGCCCGCCAAACAACAATGACGGCTGCAAGCAAAAAATGGCTGGGCGTTGTGGCGGGTGCCTGTAGTCCCAGCTACTTGGGAGGCAGAGGCAGGAGACTTGCTTGAGCCCAGGAATTGGAGGTTGCTGTGAGCTGTGATGCCACAGCACTCTATCCAGGGTGACAGCTTGAGGCTCTGTCTCAAAAAA
>CAUYON010130790.1:0-15804 GCA_963573935.1 Arctocebus calabarensis | reverse complement strand
TCACCCTATGTGGATACCCTTGATTCCCTTTTATTCCCTAATTGCAATGGCTACATCTTCCATTACAATGTTAAAGATGTTAAAAAACAGTGGAGGCAATGGGCAACCTTTCCTGGTTCCTGATCTGAGTGGAAATGATTTGAGTTTAACTCCATTCAATACGATATTGGCTGTGGGTTTGCTGTAGATGGCCTCTATCAGTTTAAGAAATGTCCCTTCTATACCCATTTTGGTAAGTGTTCTGATCATGAAAGGATGCTGAATATTATCAAAAGCTTTTTCTTCATCAACTGAGAAAATCATATGGTCTTTATTTTTTAATTTGTTTATATGATGAATTATATTTATAGATTTATGTATACTGAACCAGCCTTGAGACCCTGGGATAAAACCCATTTGGTCATGGTGTATAATTTGTTTGATGTGTTGCAGGATTCTGTTTGCTAGGATCTTGTTGAATATTTTTGCATTAATATTCATTAGTGATGTTGGTCTATAATTTTCTTTTCTTGTTGGGTCTTTTCCTGGTTTGGGGATCAAGGTGATGTTTGCTTCATAGAATGTGTTGGGTAGTATTCCTTCTTTTTCTATATTTGAAAAAGGTTGAGTAATATAGGTACTAGTTCCACTTTAAAGGTTTGTTAGAATTCTGATGCAAAGCCATCTGGTCCTGGGCTTTTCTTTTTAGGGAGATTTAGTATAGTTGATGGTAATTCAGAACTTGATATCGGTCTGTTCAACATTTCCACTTCATTCTGGCTACATCTAGGATGGTGGCATGCTTCCAAGTATTGGTCTGTTTCCTTCAGATTTTCGTATTTCTGAGAATAGAGTGTCTTGTAATATTTATTAAGGATTTTTTGAATTTCTGAGGAGTCTGTTGTTATTTCATCTTTACCATTGATGATTGATGAAATTGGAGATGTTACTCTGTTTTTTTCTGGTTAGGTTAGCCAAAGGTTTATCTATTTTATTGACCTTTTTAAAAAGATCAATTTTTTATTTATTGATCTGTATAATCCTTTTGTTTTCAATTTCATTTAATTCTGCTCTAATTTTGGTTATTTCTTTTCTTCTGCTGGGTTTGGGATTGGAATGTTCTTCCTTTTCCAGTTGCTTGAGATGTCCCGTTAAGTTGTTAACTTCCTCTCTTTCCATTCTCTTGAGGATAGCTTGCTGTTCTATCAATTTCCCTCTTAGGACTGCCTTTGTGATATCGCAGAGGTTCTGATCATTCATGTCTTCATTGTCATTTTGTTCCAAAAATTTGGTGATTTCTTTCTTAATCTTGTCTATGACCCAGCTATTTTTCAGCATAAGGTTATTTAGTTTCCATGTATTTGTATGAGTATGCAGATTCCTATTATTACTGATTTCAACCTTAATCCGTGATGGTCCAAGAAGATGCAAGGAATAATTTCTGTTTTTTTTAATTTTCTGAGGTTAGACTTGTGATCTAAGATGTGATCAATTTTGGATTATGCTCCATGGGCTTATGAGAAGAATGTGTATTCATTTTTGTTAGGATGAAATGTTCTGTAGATGTCTGTGAAATCCAATTGTTGAATGGTTAAATTTAAGTTTAAAATGTCTTTGCTTCACTTCTTTTTTGGAGGATCTATCCAACACTGCTAAAGGAGTGTTAAAATCTCCGACTACTATGGAGCTGGAGGAAATAAAGTTGCTCATGTCTGGTAGAGTCTCTTATAAATTGAGGAGAATTCTGGTTGGGTGCATCAACGTTAATAATTGAAATCTCATAAGGTTGAGTGTTACCCTTAACGAATATGAAGTGACCATCCTTATCTTTCCTTACTTTTGTTGGTTAAAAGCCTATTGTATCTGTGAATAAAATTGCAACACCTACTTTTTTCTGCTTTCCATTTGCCTGAAATATAGATGACCATCCCTTCATCCTGAGACTATATTTATAAGGTAAGATGACATCCTTGTATGCATCTGATATCTGGCCTCACTTTTTGTTTCCATTCAGCCAGCCTATACTTCTTTAGAGGACAATTTAAGCCATTCACATTAAATATAAATATTGATAAGCCAGGTAGAATTTCGAGTTTTTCAAAAGTCCAGTGGACATTTTTAATTCTTTCACCACTGTGGATGTTGGAATTTGATCAAATGTTTCTGAGTGAGTTTACTTTTGTGTTGAAGAATTGTGCTGGTCATTATGGAGGATAGGTGTAAGAATATCATGGACAGTTGGTTTAGTTGTGGCAAATTTCTTCAACATGTGAATGTCATTTATGTATTTTATTTCTCCATTATAAGTGAAGCTCAGTTTCACTGGATACAGGATCCTGGGTTGAAAGTTATTTTGTTTTAGGAGATTAAAAGTTGATGACCACCTTCTACTAGCTTGAAAGATTTCAGCAGAGAGGTCTGCAGTCATTCTAATATTCTTCCCCTTGTAGGTTATGGTTTTCTATGTCTGGCTGCTTTCAGAATTTTCTCCTTCATATTAACTTTAGTGAAGTTAATTATGATGTACCTGGGGGATGTCTTATTCAGGTTGAGTCATGCTGGGGTTCTGAAACTGGATGCTACCTGAATTTCAGAATCTCTTTCAATGTCTGGAAAGTTAACCTTCATTATCTCATGAAGAAGAGCCTCTGTGCCTTTCAAAGCCACCTTCTTGTCTTCAGGAATTCCCGTAATGTGGACATTAGTTTTTTTTTTTTTTTTTTTAATTATCCCAGAGCTCTCTGAGAGAATGATCCATTTTTGCTCTCCACTTCTCTTCCTCTTTGAGTGTTTGGGAGTGTTCAAAAGCTTTGTTTTCACTGTCAGAAATCCTTTCTTCTGGCTGTTCCATTTTGTTACTGAACCATTCTACCATATTTCTTAGATCTTTGAGGGCTGCAAATTCTTGTCTCAATGTGTCAAAATCTTTGGTGATTTTTGTCTTTGATTCATTGAATTCTTGAGACAACTTTTGAAGTTCTCCTTGAATTTCTAATTCCAAATTTATCTCCATTCTATTAGTCTTATTTGCAATCCAAATTCTGAATTCAATTTCTGACATCTCAGCCATCTGTTTATGAATGAGATCTTCAGTTTTGTGTGCCATGTTGTTCCTTGGGGGAGTTGATCTACTCTGGTTATTCATGTTACTGGAGTTTTTCCACTGATTCTGCCCCATGATTATTTTACACTGTTTGGCTAGATGAGCAGATAAGGTGAAGTTGGGTTGGGGGTTCCTGAAGTAGTGATTAACCAGCCCTTTGCCCAAGAGCTGAGACTGGTGTCTGTACCTTTTCCCCTGGAGCTTTGCATAGGACCCAGACACTGCTACGGCCTGAGACACTGGGACACTTACTTGGTGTGGTGGGGCTAAGTGGCTCTGTCTTGTTTTCAGCTCGTCTCTGTCCTACCCTAGTGTATCAGTTACTGTGGGTTGAAGTGGGTTCTCAGCTGTGGAGAAATACCAGCAATTAAGTCACTCTGCCCCTCATGGGCAACAACTGGAAAAGGAAAATCAAACCTTCCCACAACCACACACCCAGGGTACCACTTTGGATAGTCTTCAGGTGACTGGCCCAAATCAATAGGTCCAAATCAATTGTCCCAGTTAGCACTGGTCTCAGGTGGAAGGTCTCCATAAACTAGATAGCAGGGATCTGCTGGCAGCTCAAGTATGACTCAGTCAGGTGCTCCGTGAGGTCAGAAGGACTCATCCAGTAAATGAATTAGTCTGGGAAGTTTGATGCCTCATTCCCCACCTTGCACCTGTGTCCTACCCAGTCACTGGTAACCCCGCAGGGCTGTGACCCAGTTCCCTCCAATGAGCAGATGCACCAGTGATTTGTGCCTGCCAGAGACAGGGAGATCAATGTCTCCTTGGCAAGGCTTCTGCACTCTGCCGCCAGCCAGCAGTGGAAGCTGAAGCCTGACTACATTGGGTGCTCAATGGAAGCTGGGGAGTGTCACTGAGTTCCAGCCCCACCCCAGACTGATGTTTCTACCACTGATATTCTCATGGAATTTGCATTTCTGTCCTGGCTGTGTTCCACCATGGGTCAGGCATGTTTTGATCTCACAGAAGCTGCGACTCAGCTCTGCCCTGTGCCGCTGCTGCTGTGCCAATTCTTGCAGAGCTGGCATCTCTGTCTCCACTTTTCTCTGTGTTGGTGCTGGTGGGATTAGAGCTCAGAAAGGGCTCTCAGTTCCTGCACCATCCTGGGTTGATGTTGCTGCCACATGTGCTCTTTTCCTGGCTATGCTCCACTGGGGGCCGGGAGTATCTTGGGCTCACAAAAGCAGCAATTCTGACTCAGCTTCACCCTGGGAGTATGCTGCCTCAGTGTGTAAGTGTTTTAGTCTCTGTCCTTGCCACCCTGCCAGGGCAGGTACCGCCTCAGGCATACCCTTTGCTCATATGGCCTGTGTTTCAGTCCCAGATCTGTTCCACTTGTGGCTTCCCCCAGAGTATAGGCCCTACTCCCTCTGGTTGCTAAGAGAGACAAGAAGTATTTCTCCTAAATATCACCAGGGGTGTGATTCCTATTGTTCCCACCACCACCACCACTGCTGCTGTGCTTTGCTGCAGGGCACCATTTTTCCCTCTCCCATTTGGCTCCCTTGCTCCACAGTCCCTGCTTTATACCCCTGCTGCTGATTCAGCACAGACTTGTAGCAGCCCACACCTTCCCTGTATATCTCAAGAAATTGCCCAGGAATCTGGACTCCAAGGCTTCCAGACCTTGGGATGGGAGTGGAGGGGAGTGCTGGGAGTTCAGAATTGTGGGTAGAGTATATGTTCAGTTTTGTGCCTGGCGGGAGAATGCTAAGGCACACAAGTGGTTCCTCTCTGGGGAAGGAGATCTGGTTTGTAGTGGCTCTCTCCCATGGGATAAAATAAGAAATGATCTGAACTCTGCTTACTTTTTTGTAGAAAGTACACTGTGAGTCATTCTCATGAGCGATGGGATTCCCATCTATTTGGCGATGGGTTTTGTACCTATTGTTTGTTTCCTTGGGGTTGGAGCTAGTGTCAACAGGGGTGATGTGCACTCTTCAATCTTCTCTCTTGGTTCAGCTTCAAACTACCAACTTAGTTGATAAACTTCTGTCTTTTAACTCTACTTCTAGACAGGTGCCTCTGTGGAAAGCTGGTTTCAGTCAGCCATCTTGTCTCTTCTCTACTTTTCTTAATAGAAACAAATACTTCCAGGTAAATGGCTTTTCTAAAATTACAAAATACAGTGCATTACTTTTTAAATTACCTCCTGTCTGTCTTTTTCCAACCATTTTTATTGATTGAATATATTATTGATGAGAAATTAAAAGACTGAGGCAAACATTATAATTAAAATTCATAAAATCAAATTGTGTATTGACAAGGTATAACAATTAAAAATTTGAAATGAGACAAGGGAAAGTAAAACGTGCTCATGATTTTTTTACACTGGCATATGGCATATGGGGATCCAAGGTCATTATTTTATTTATTTATTTTTTTGAGACAGAGCCTCCAGCTGTCACCCTGGGTAGAGTGTCATGGCATCACAGCTCACAGCAACCTCCAATTCCTGGGCTCAAGCGAGTCTCCTGCCTCCGCCTTCCAAGTAGCTGGGACTGCAGGCGCCTGCCACAATGCCCGGCCATTTTTGTTTTTGGTTGCAGCCATCATTGTTGTTTGGCAGGCCCAGGCTGGATTCAAACCTGCCAGCTTAGATGTACATGGCTGGCACCTTCGCCCGCTGAGCCACAGGCGCCAAGCCTCCAAGGTCATTATTAACAGAGTTTATCTTTTGGAGCAATTTTAGGTTTACAGTAAAATTGAGCAGAAAGTACAGATCATTTCCATATATGCCCTGTTCCCACATACACACAGACTCCCTAATTATTAATGTCCTGCACCAGAGTGGTATATTTGTTACAAATGATGAGCCTACATTGATACATTATTTTCATTCAAAGAGGACAGTTTAGATTAGGCTTCACTCTTGGTGTTTCACATTCTCTAGGCTCAAATGTATAATGTGTATCTATTGTTATTGTATCATAGAGTGTCTTTACACTGCTGTAAAAATGCTCTGTGCTCTGCCTATTTATCTCTCATCTCCTAAACCCTGACAAGCACTGATCTTTTTATTGTCTTCATAGTTCATAGTTTTTTTGTATTATTTTTTTTCTAGAATGTTATATATTTGGAATGATATAGTATATAACCTTTTCAGATTGGCATCTTTCACTTAGTAATATACATTTAAAGTTCTTCCATGTGTTTTCATAGCTTCAACTAAATAGCTCATTTTTTAGTGTTGAATAATGTTCCATTGTTTGGATGTACCACTGTTCAATTAACGACTGAAGAATATCTTGGTGCCTTCCAAGATTTTGATTTTTTTTTTCTTTTTGAGACAGAGTCTCACTCTGTCACCTGGCTAGAGTGCAGGGGCATCACATCTCACTACAACCTGAAACTCCTGGGCTCAGGGGATCTTCCTGCCTTGGCCCCCCAAGTAGCTGGAAGTATAGGCATGTACTCCCACACTAGCTAGTTTTTCTAGTTTTAGTAGAGAGAGAATCTTGCTCTTATTCAGGCTTCTGTAGAATGCTTAAACTCAAAAAATCTCCCTGCCTTAGCTCCTCAGAGTGCTAGGATTGCAGGTGTGAACCACCATGCCAAGCAATGTTTTTGCAGCTTTTAATAAAACTCCTATATATATCTGCGTGCAGGTTTTTGTGTGTATATGAGCTTTCAACTCATTTGGGTAACTATCAAGGAGCATAATTGCTGGATTGTATGGTAAGGGTATGTTTAGTTTTCTTAGAAACTTACAATCTTCTAAAGTGGCTATACCATTTTGCATTCCTATCAGCAATGAATGGTAGTTCCTGTTGTTCTATATCCTGACTTACATTGGTATAATCAGTGTTCTGGATTTTGGCCATTCTAATAGGTATGTTGGGGTATTTCATTGTTGTTATATTTTGTGGTTCCCTAATGATGTCTGATGTTGAACATGCTTTCACATGTTTATTCTTTTGACCATTAAAAAAATTTTAATTTTTAAATTTGTAATTGACACATAATTGTGCATATTTATGAAGTATGTTGTGATATTTCAATGCATGCATATATTTTATAATAATCAGTTTAGGGAAATCTGGCACTATCTGGTCTTTAGGCAAGACAGCCAAATTAGAAAAAAATAATCAATTTAGGGCAATTGCTATATCCATCACTTTGACATTTTCCATTTGTTTATGGTGATGACATTCAAATATTCTCTTTAAGCTATCCTGAAATGTACACTGTATTGTTATTTGCTAAAGTCACTCCACTGTGTAATAGAACATCAGAATTTATTCTTCCTGCATAAGTATAACTTTATACTGATTATTTTGAAATGAGTAATTAGTAGTTTTCTTATTGAATTTTCAGAGTTCTTTGTATGCTTTTAATAACAGTCTTTTATTGGATACTTTCTCCATGTCTATGCCTTATCATTCTTTCAGCAGTGTCTTTCACAAAGCAGAAGTTTTTAATTTTAGTGAAGTTCATCAATTTTTTTATTTCATGTATTGTGCCTTTGGTATTGTATCTAAAAAGCCATTGCCAACCCCAAGGTAATCTAGATTATCTCCTATGAGATCATTTAGGACAAGTTCTAAAACAGGAATGAACACAAAATGCTATGGGATTATGAGAGAGAGAATGATTAGTTAGGAGGAGAGGAGAAGGAAGGTCACTTAGTGCCTGATAAGGCACTCGACAGGAGGTATTTCAGCTGAATCCTAAGAGATCTCCAGGGGTTTAACTGGTAGCGAAAGTGGAGGAGCAAGAAGGGAGGTCATTGCAGGTAAAGGGAATAGTATGAAGAGTGGCGCGCGTGTGTATGTGTGTGTGTGTGTGTGTGTGTGTATGTGGTGTATACCTATATGGAGAAGGAAATGGCTGTAGCATTGAAAAGAGTGGAATATGGGCCTGGAAATCAGATTGGGCCCAAGGCCCCTTGAATACTACACTAAGGGGTTTGTTTTATACTCTGAAAAGTAGATCTTTATATTCTGAAGACACACATTACTTTCTTCTACTATTTTCTTCCCTTTTACCCAGTCAGTGTCCTCCCTCCTCTTTACTTTGTATCCAAACTGGTCAACTTTATTCATTAAATCATGAATTACACATTTATTGGGTACCTTCTAACATACCTTCCAACATACAGTATACCTTAGAACTGTCATTTATATTTATTGCTTGTTCGATGTGTGAAATCCAAAGTTAGCAGAACTCTCCTTGGTCCCCATCCTAGTGCCTTGTCCATGACTCCTATGCCTTGCTAGGTGATTTGGCCAAGATCTCTGGAAGCTGTTCCCTCCCAGCTAGATGCAGTGTTTATGTTCTTATATATTTCCCAAAACTCTAGTTTATACTCAATCAGTTCTTTTCCAGTTGCCTCCTGCACTTATCTGTGGGACTGAAATACAACATGAAGTTTACTGCCAATCTTGAAATTTCTGGCAAAGAAAAGAAATATGTACCTGGAGCCTCTTCCTTGTGCAGGAAGGTAGGACTTGGCACTGTGCTTGCCATGGAGCAAGCGGTTCTGAAGGAGTGAAGCAGATACTGGAGGAGATGGTTCTATTATAGTGAGTGAAAGCTATCTTACCAGGTTGTTGGAATTGGCTCCAACTCCCTGGGAAGGGAACTGGTTGGCACCAGCAAACAAAAAAGAAAGAAAAAACTGAGAATATGTGTCTTCAAGAAATACCTGAAACATGGGTAGGCATGATGGCTATTTTATTTTGGGGATAGCAGGGACTACCACTGGAAGACTAACCTAAGGTTTTCCTTTATAGTGTGACTGAAAACTCATCATCACCAGGAAGCTTCCTTTTTTATATTGATAACTACCCTTCGCCCTCATCAGAGGCTATCTTGAATTATAGGGATATATGTGGACATAGTTTAGATTCACTAAAGGCCCAAGGCCCCTTAAGAGGAATGTCTAGGTCGTCCTCTGATTTATAACACCCATGGTACCTGTTACAAGGTAGGTGTTTGGCAAATGTTAAATGACTCACATAGCCTTTGGAGGAAATGTTATCATGAATGTTTTTTCTGTTCTTCCTGCCTAGATCTTGACTCTCTGTACAGGCCTGTCACTTCTCTTTTTCCCTGAAACCTCACCTGTGAGGTTTCTGCTCTCAGGGAAAGGCTATGATGCTGGATTTACTGTTATACACTTATAAAATTTTTATATTTGAGCAGTGGGTTTGATCTCTAGACTCTGTTTAAGGTGTGTGGGGGGGATGAAGTCAAATGTGACTGGAGTAAAGGATCAGAGAAGGAGAAGGGTGCAGAGGCTTCACTTATGCATTTAGTGAAGGCTTCCTAGGTGTTCTCTTGGTAGCACTGATGCCTTCTCTCATATTCTGTGGTAGCACATCTCATGTTCAAATTCTACCTTTTTTTTAATCGAGGTGAAATTCACAAGATAGTTTACAATTTAAAGGGAATATTTCAGTAACATTTAGTGCATTCACAATTTTGTGCAACTACCACATCTATTTAATACCAAAACATTTTCCTCACCCCTAAACCTTGTACCCATTAAGTAGTCAGTCTCCATTTTCCCCAGTCCCCAGCTGCCAGTGACCACCAATCTACTCTCCGTCTGTGTTAATCTGTTTCACTTTTCTATAAAGGAAATACCTGAAGCTGGGTAATTTATAAAGAGGTTCATTTGGCTATACGAGAAGCATTGTGCCAGCTTCTGCTTCTAGTAAGAGCTTCAGGGAGTTTCCAATCAAGGTGGAAGTTAAAGGAAGCAAATGTGTCACGTGGTGGGAGAAAGAGCAAGGAAAGAGGAGGAGGTGCCAGGTTCCTTTAAACAACCAGATCTTGCATGAACTAGTAGAGGGAAAACCCATTCATTATTGAGGGGAGGCCACCAAACAAACCATTCATGAGGGATCTGCTGCCTTGACCCAAACACCTTTCACCAGGCCTCACCTCCAACACTAGGAAGGAAATTTTAACATGAGATTTGGAGGGTCCAAACATCCAAACCATATCACTGTCCCTGGAGACTGACTGACGTATTCTAGATGTTTCATATAAACAGAATTTGTGTCTAGATTCTTCACTTACCATAATGTTTTCAAGGTTCATCCACGTGTTAGCATGTATCAATACTTCATTCATTTAGATGACCGACTAATATTACTACTACTATTATTCTAATATTACTAAAATTGTATATAATGCAATTTGGTTATTCATTCTTCTGTTGAAGGAGATTTCATTTTTTTCCAGTGTATGGAGATTGTGAATGGTGCTTCTGTGAACATCTGTGTCCGAGGATTTATTGGGTTTTTTTTTGACAGACCCTCAAGCTGTCACCCTAGATAGAGTGCTGTGGCATCACAGCTCACAGCAACCTCCAATTCCTGGGCTCAAGCGAGTCTCCTGCCTCCACCTCCCAAGTAGCTGGGACTACAGGCCCCCGTCACAACGCCCGGCCATTTTTTAGTTGCAGCTGTCATTGTTGTTTGGCGGGCCCAGGCTGGATTTGAACCCGCCAGCTCAGGTGTACGTGGCTGGCACCTTAGCCCATTGAGCCACAGGCGCCGAGCCAGATTTGTTTATTGTTTACATAAGTGTGTGTTTACTCCCCTGCCCTTATGCATTCTGAATGTTTGGGACCTTAAAAGCTTGTATTTATCTTCCTTAATCAAAGTCCTAGGCACTGAATTTTCCACTCAGTAAGTGCTCAGTTAAAGTCTGGTAAGGTGAAGTAAGCTTACCCTTCCATAGCCTTTTTCAGTTGACATTTTAAAATGTACTATCCCATAGTATTTCTTATTGCTAGAAGCGCATGGTGAGATAGAGGCACAGGACCTCTTGTCACCATTACTTAAACTGAAAGGTCAAGTTAATAGTTTTCCATACACTGTGATTTGAGAAGCTTCAAATTGGTTCTTATTTTTAAGTATTTATGTTGTATAAGTTGTCACTATAGTATTTTTCTTAGACACAGGCAAAGAAAGACCTCTGTCCTGAGCTCCATGCTTTAGCGGCCCCACTTTGTCCCTCTTCCAACCACACTGCTCCTTACAGGACCAGGAACCCATGAAAATAAGGAGTACCTCCATGCTAGGTCATGCTTCAGGTACCTGGGACCCCTGACCAGTCCCAAGCCTGCCGCCATGGCCTGCATGCTCCTCTTGGAGCTGTCCTTGACAGGGCTGATTGTCCTATCAGGATATGTGCTCCCAGGCCTAAGGGGTGATTGTACGGCCAGAACAGGGCATAAGGCCTGGTCTAGAAGCCAGGCAGAGCCAGAGCCAGGGAAGAGTCAGCTCTTCTCACGCCACAGGAGCAGGACTTAAAAGTCTCTGAGAATTCTAAATTCTACTGGTCTTTTAGGTCATTATGAAGATACATTTGTCATGGAAGGAGCTAAACCAGTAGATGAGACATGTTGTATCAGTTGATTTAAAGATTTCCAATATTTAGACATAAACATCTCCATGTGAACTCCTATTCTTAACCCTAAAAATGTCATAGGCGGGCCAGGTGACATCTGTGTCTATAACCCCTTTCTGTTCCTTAATTCATGTCATGGCTACCTGAGAGGTAGCCACCATCCTAAATGAGGTGTTTCTCTTTGCCAATCACGCCTTTACATACCCTACCTTTGTACGCATCTCTCACATGCATGCCTTTTAGTCAATCTCTCTGTAGGTCCTCGCAATCAATATGAGGTGATCATCTGTATGTTTTCTTAGACTTCCTATATGTGGTATCATGTTTGTATTGTTCTGGAACCAGCTTTTTCCCTTATGGATTTTTCTGCTACTGTCACCCTGTCTTTGTCCTTCTGTGTCTTAGACCCTGTGAGTTCTTGTCTCCTCCCCAGCCCAATCCTTGTTTTGTTCAGTTTACCTGCAAAAATCCCAAGCCTGGAATTAAGCCTGCTCTGACAGTAGGTGAAAATCAGCTTTTCCCTTCTTTGGTCTAAACCTGTGATTCTCAAACCTTAGTGTGCACCAGAAGCCCCTGGAGGGCTTCTTAAAATTAAGACTGCTGGCCCCACCCCAGAGAATCAGTTTCTGATACAGAAGTTGTGGGTGGCCTGAGAATTTGCATTTCTAACAAGTTCTCAGGTGATGCTGATGATGCTGGTCCAGAGACTGTCCTTCGGAAGCACAGCTCTAAGTCAAAGTCTGGGCTTAGGCTCAGCAGCACCATGTGACTTCCAGGCAACCTAGGCCATCTATGAAGTTTCCTTCATAGCCATTGTCTAGGTAAGTACTGTCCAATGGACAAATAACATGAGCCACATGTGTAATCTAAATGTTCTGGCAGCTGCATTAAAAAAGTGAAAAGAAACTAGTGAAAGTAATTTTAATATCATATTTTTAACCCAATATATAATCATTTGAAAATGTAATTAGATATCAGTGAGATATTTTACAACATTTTTCACTTACAGCACATCCAGATCAAAGTAGTCACATTTCAAGTGCAACATAGTAGATAGTGCAGTATTAACTAGAGGCTTAACCTCCATATCTCTCCTTACAAAAACTGTTTTAAAGTTGTTATGAAAGAATTTAAAATAAGTTTACAAATGTTAGAAAATGATCCCTTTCAAATGACAATAAAATAGGCTAAAACAAAAAGATAAAACAGATTTAAGTGTTACTTATCTTGAAAGTATCTGTATATACTTTAACTTATTCATTTAAAACAAACTCTTATTTTTAACTTGAACAAATGCTGGCAAATATATCTATAAAAGGTAAGATAAAACTCAGATATTATTTTTTGGGTGATGAATTTTGGAATGAAATCAGTGTTGATGAAATTCCCTTGGGTTTCTAAAAACTGGGAACCCTAAAATAAGTGAGGAATGGATTCTTCTTTCTTCAGTATTTTCTTTCTGTTTTTCTCAACTGTGAAATAAAACAAGAGAAAATTAACAATTATACAACATTAACCTGCTTTCTAAAACTAAAATAATTGTCAGTCCCTATGCACATCTGCTGCATTTATGTCTTATATCTCAATGATTAGAGAACAGTGTATATTGTCCCTTTGTAACTGGAACCCTTGAATATAAGGGTGCTGATGACCAACAGCTTCAATCATGTGATCACACCAATCTTGTCTCTCTCTTGCCTAATACCAGAAATGCTTGTTGTTTTTCTTTTTTCTCTCAAGAAGTTATTCAGAGAGATTTAAATAAATCCCTCCATCTTAAAAACCTGTGCTTCTTCCACAAATAATACTCTTTTGCCTTCCCAGACCCTGGGCATCCATGTCTACCATGTAGTAATGAGGCCGTTATTATGAAATACATGGCCATGAAAATATGGGGAAAAAAAGAAAAAAGAAAAACATTAGTTTATGATTTAATATAATCAAAGATATACCTTGAAACTTAATTACCAATTCATTGGTAAACAATCATACTATTACTAAGTTTCTTTTCTTTTGCCTGTCACACAAAATACAGAAATCTATGACTAAACAAATATTTAGGTGTTAATCATTAAATGTGGTCCTACTTGAAATTCCTAGCTTTTTGCTATTTGTAAGTAGTCACATTCTAAAAAGTGTTGTGTTGTCTTCTGATTAGTATGGGATGTTGTATTTCTGTGTCCAAGTAATGAAGCCCCAACTAGTGTATGGCCCATCCCTGTTTTCTGTTTCTGGTAACTGTTTTTACACAAATATTGGTCTCAGCTACTAGGTCTTCACACTTATCACTTGTTAGTAGAATTACACTTTATAGACATGGTATCATGTTTATATCCTTCTGGAACCGGCTTTTTCCTTTATGCATTTTTCTGCTACCATAACCCTTGCACCTCTATGTTTCAGCTCCTCTATGTGAGTTCCAGTCTCTTCCCTACCATAATGAGTAGTCATGAAGTATATTTATATTTCAAAACATACTGCATTTTATATTGCTAGGTACAGGAATATTCCAGTAAATTCTAAGTAAGTTAAATTGAATTTTTAAACTAATTTTATACAAACTTTTTCTTTATTAATTTGTTGAAAGAATTAAATAATAAAGCTGTCAGTAACAAGTAAATGCCAAGAATAGTCGACTAATACTCAAAGCTATATACAAATACCTGGATTTTGTAGGCTTCCCCTCTTCTGGGTCCAGGTCCCTTTCAGGTCCTTCGTCTTGTTCCTTTTCATTCTCTTTTTCTTCTTTTGCTTGTTTTTCTTCCTCCCCTTCGTCATCTTCATCCAGTTCCTCCCAGTGGTCATACTCATATTTAGTTATTTCTTTAGTGAAAAAGAACACAGACTTAGGGATAAGACATTGCTGAAAAACAGCCCAAATTATAACCAATTATAACCAGCCCAATTTATAACCAATTATATATATATTTATAATTTATTGGGGGAAGTCTTCTATCTAAGAGAAGAAAGGCTGGGTACCTTCCTACTGTTTGACACAACAGTTCCATGCCTTCACTTTGCTGCTGCTCAGTGTTTCCACAGTGACATATCCCTTCTTCCAGTAAATACCCCACCCATCTGCTGCTGATTACTACTAGTCCTTCAAGGATGAATAGATCAGAATAATCTGTTCTGGTCTATTCTACATGTTTTGGTCAAAACTTCATTGGGAAGTAGTTGTTTGCCTCAAACACAAATGCTATGAAGACCCTCTATGGTTCCTCCACCCCTGGATTTTCAGTTTTCCCAAGTGCTCCTATATCAATTAGCTCATCATTTTGGGAATCAACTTTCTAAGAATCTTATACTTTTAAGAGTCATGAACTGAAAATGAGATGTGCCATTCGCTTCCTGTCTTCCTCAGGCTCCCCCCTCCCCTGGGGACATCTATCTGCACCTGACAGTACTCTGTGGGCTCATAAAAGGCACTGATGACCATAGATCTCTTATCAAACACAGGCTGGTGGAAGGCAGCATGTGCTTTTGCAAGACTTTGAGGTCCTTAGGGCATTGGGCTTCTCCTCCTTGGGACATGCCTGGTTGGCCTCGGAGGGTGGGACTGCCCTTCTGCTCAGCAGCCTGAGCCCAGCTGGGCCCTGAGTGCAATTGTCCAGCCCTGCCCTGCACCACCACCACCACTCCCCACCTGCCAACCCAGCATCACCCTGCCCCACATCTCACCTCCCACCCCCAACCCGCATCTCATTTCACGCCCCTCTCCTGTGCCACCCAGTTCCACCCTGCCCCATCTCACCACCCCACCCCACCCTGCCCCACCTCTGCCTCACCCTGCCCCGCATCACACCACCCTGGACCACCCTGTCTGCATGGCTCTGCCCTGCACCGCCAGGTCCCACACTGCCACCACCCTGGCCTGAGCCCTGGTGGTTCCTCACCACGGGGGTTTGTTACCAGCACTGGTAACTCCTCTTCTGCCTCCTCTGTGGCCTCCTCTGCAGCTGGGCCTGTTGGATCCTCTGAGGCCCCCTTTGCAGCCTCTTCTGCAGCCCCACATGCTGGCTCTTCTGAGGCCTCGTGTGCTGGCTCGTCTGTGGCCCCGCGTGCTTGCTTCTTTGAGGGCTCCTCCGAGGCTGCGGGTTCTTGCCGCTCAGCCTCTCGGGCAGCAGCCACAGCCGCGGCCTCTGCGAGGCGGTTGAGCCCACTGTGGCCCTCGACCCCCTCAACCACGGCCCTGACACGTGGCCTCGGGGGCACATGCAGCACCACCGGGATCTCGATGGACAGGTCGCCCCCGTCAGGCCCACGATTGCGGTGCCTCACCACCAGGCGGCCGCGGTGGGGCCGGACGAGCACGTGGTTGTTGTAGTAGATGCGGTGGAGCAGCG
>CAUYON010130787.1:0-13907 GCA_963573935.1 Arctocebus calabarensis | reverse complement strand
GCTTATTTCCAGTAGTTCCAAAATTGGCTGCACATTGAAATCACCTGAAGAGCTTTAAACAACACCAATTCCTTGCCCTTTCCCCTGTATTCTTGGGCTATAATTGGGTTTTAGCCTTCATATGAAAGCTATAAATTAGCTCCATTCTTGAAATACATTGCTAAGAAGATTATGTCCAATTTTATTTCTTATTCAACTTGTTACATATATTAATATTGTTAGATTTATTTATTTATTAATAATGAGACCTTATTCTTTCTCTCCCAGGCATACAAACATACACATAATAACCCTACCTGTACAAACAATAATTAATTAGCCTAATCTGCTCAAGAGTGGCTAGCTACGGAAATAATGAGGCTACGTACACATTGTTCCATTCTCAGAGTGTAGAAATCTTAATTAAATCCTAGGTTTAAATAAATCATGCACAGTAGAACCTCTGTAAGTTGACCATCCATATACTATAACAAACTGGCCAACATACAGAGGTGGTCAACATAGGGGAATAGGCCTCCTGTACAGATACGTACATGTAATACATGTCCAGTCTGTGAAAATTAGGTCACCTTAAGGAGGTGGTCAACTATGGAGCATCTACTATAGCCTTTGGTGAGTTGTTGTTCAGCAAAGGTGGTATTTGATGATGTGTTGTGTTTCATTCTGGAATAAGACACTAAATCGATAGATGAACCGCAGGCCCTTAAGTTTCCGATAGACAGATGATTCTCAAAATGTAGTGCCTGGACCAGCAACATCAGCATCATTTAGGAACTTTTTTAAAGTGCGAATTTTCAATCCTACTCCCAAAATTACTGAATGAAACAGCTCTGAGAGTGTGGCCTAGCAAAATATATTCTAACAAGTACTGCAGCTACTGGTCTTGACTAGTGTTGGCAAACTATGGCTTATGAGTCAAATCTGATATGTAACCTGTTATTGTGAGGCCTGAAATGTGAAAATATTTTTCACATTTTTAAAGGGCTACTTATAAAAACAACAAAGATAAGTATTTATATGGCCCATGTGGTAGGCAGATTTTTAAGATGCCCTCATGACTGTCTTTTCTGGTGTTACTACTGAGATTGGTTATGTTATATGGCAAAAGGGATTTTGTGTATAAGATTTTGATTACTAATTTCTTGACCTAAAGATAATCTTTGTGGGCCTAACTGATCTTATAAGCCCTTTAAAAGCAGAAAGTTTTCTCTGGCTAATAGAAGTAGTCAGAAAGGCTCAAAATATAAAGGTAATTTGACATGAAGTACGTTCTCCATCACTGAGATGGACGAAGCTGCATTTAAGAACCTGAAAGTGACCCTTAGAGTTCAGAAGCAATAAGCAATCACAAGCAATATAATGGGGACTTCAGTCATACAATTGCAAGGAGCTGAACTCAGCCAATTATTTGAATGACCTTGACAGTATATTCTTTAGCCAAACCTTCAGGTAAGAGCCCTGCTGAGCCAATGCCTTGATTTCACTTTGTATCCTTAGTAGAAAACCCAGTTGAGCCCACCCAGAGTTGTAAACTACAGAAACTGTGAGATGATGAATGGGTATTTTTTTGTTTGTTAGTTTGTAGTAATTTATTTATTTATCTTATTTAGAGACAGTCTTATTTTGTCGCTCTCAGTAGAGTACTATGGTGTTACAGCTAACAGCAACCTTCAGCTCTTGGGCTTAGGCGATTCTCTTGCCTCAGCCTCCCAGGTAGCTGGGACGATAGGTGCCTGCCACAGTTCCCAGCCAATTTTTTTGTTTTTGCAGTTTGGCTGGGGCTGGATTCAAACCCACTTCCCTCCCTATATGGGGCCAGCACTCTACTCACTGAGCCACGGGCGCACCTGTTTGTAGTAATTTAATGCACAGCAATGGAAAACTAATACAGCCCACAAGATCTAAAACATTTACTCTCTGGCTCTTGACAAAAAAGGTTTGCTGACCTCTGCTGTAAGCATCCAGAACGTGAGACTCAATGTCAAGTGTGCAAGATCACTTTTTTGGTTGAAGTAAATACTCACATAGATAACATTTTTAAAAATCTGATTTTATCTTAGAATGTTCTTTACCAATCCATGGAGTCTCTAGCAAGTACCTTTATATCACTAAAAGCACATATAAATCAGTTCTGCGAGTATTGTTTGTAACTTCCTGCTTACTCTTCATGGCCTTTCCCTCAGCATAGGTGTATTTTACAACTTTCTATACACAACTAGAGACTGGATTCATCTCTTGGTTTTCTGTTCTGTTCCATATGTCGATGTCTCTGTTTTTGTGCCAATATCATGGTGTTTTTATTTATTTATTTGTTTATTTATTAGAAACAGAGTCTCACTTTGTCACCCCCTGATAGAGTGCCATGGCATTACAGCTCACAGCAACCTCTCTTGGACTTAAGTGATTCTCTTGCCTCCGCCTCCCAAATAGCTGAGACTAAAGGCACCTGCCACAAAGCCCGGCTTTAACACCGTGCTGTTTTGATCACTTCACAACCTGAAGTCTGGTAGATGATTTCTCTGGCTTCGTTTTTATTATTAAGAATTGTCTTAGGTGTATTGGTTTATTTCTGGTTTCATACAAAAAAATGAAAAAAAAAAAAAATGAAGTACTATTTTTTTCCAGTTTTTTGAAGTATGATGTTGGTATTCTATTTTATTTATTAATTTTTTTATTTCAAATTAATATGAGGGTACAGATTTTTAGATTACAGTATTCTCACCTCCAGGTAAAGGTCTAATTGTAAAAGAACCCCTCACCCAGGGGCGTAGTATCCACCCACAATTGTCATATTGTGTGCATTTTATTCTTGGCTTGATTATTGTTGGCATATATTTAGGCCACTGATTTGTGGGTATTGATTGCTGTTGGTATTTTTTTTTTTTTTTTTGAGACAGAGACTCAAACTGTCACCCTGGATAGAGTGCTGTGGCATCACAGCTCACAGCAACCTCCAATTCCTGGGCTCAAGCAAGTCTCCTGCCTCTGCCTCCCAAGTAGCTGGGACTACAGGCGCCCGCCACAAGGCCCGGCCATTTTTTGGTTGCAGTCATCATTGTTATTATTTGGCAGGTCCAGGCTGGATTTGAACCCACCAGCTCAGGTGTACGTGTCTGGCGCCTTAGCCCATTGAGCCACAGGCGCCGAGCCCCAAGGGATATTTTTTGCATTATCTTTTGTCATAAAAAAACTTAAAACTATCACTTTCAAATAAAACACAGTGTGGGCACCTCTGTCTGTCTCTGTCCTTTATAGCTTGTCATCATGAGCAGTGTGGAGCTGGCCTCTCATGTTTGTGGCACTGTGTTGGGAACTCTCGCAAATGTGGGTAACATTCCCTTTCTCAGGAAAAAATTCTAGGTATTAGAATCGAAACTTCTATGGCTGGAATGGTCTCATTCAGCTAGTCCCATGCTTTGTCAGTGTGACAGAATTTTCACATTGCTAGTACAGTGGTCCCTTAGTAAATGCATGAGACTAGTTCCTGGGCCCCCTGAGTGTTCCCAAATCCATGCATGCTCAGGTCCCACGGTAGGCTCTATAGAATCCATTTTCATAAAGAGTCAGCCCTCTGTATCTGCAGGTTTTCATATCTGGGGAATGCTGTGTTTTCATGTTACGTTTGGTTGGGAGGACATTTGCATATAAGTGGACTGATTAGCTGAATATTCATAATATTTAATATTAAAAGACATACAGAGATTCATATTGAAAAGGTTCACTGTGTGTGGTCTGCTTGTTTCTACCCCTGTGTCTCCCCTTGCCCTCTGCCTCTTTCATTCTTTTTCCCTGTAACATAAACAAGAGTATTCTATACAGAGTAACCTTCCACTACCCATCCCCAACAGTGAAAGTTGGATCACTATGAAAGTTTTGAGACAGACTGTGTTATAGTCCTTTTTTTTGAGACAGAGTCACCCTCCGTAGAGTGCCTTTGTTGCCCTCAGTAGAGTGCTGTAGCATCCTAGCTTACAGCAACCTCAAACTCCTGGGCTTAGGCGATTCTCTTGCCTCAGCCTCCAGAGTAACTTGGGACTATAGGCACCTGCCACAATGCCTGGCTATTTTTAGAGATGGAGTCTCAGCTCTGGCTCAGGTTGTTCTCAAACCCGTGGGCTCAGGCAATCCACTGGCCTCAGCCCTCCAAGTGCTAGGATTACAGGCGTGATCTACCGTGCCTGGCCTATGGTCCTTTATTTCTGATTCATCTGTGCAGGTTTCAACTTGCTCAACTTACTGGTGTTGCTGGGAGGGCTTCATTTGTTTCTGTCTATGTGGATTTTATATTTCTTTTTCGTGTATTTCAAAACTTTTGTAATGATCCATGTATCATGGAGATTTTCCAGGTTGAAGCATGAAGTTTTTTGTTCAACTGTATTACCACCAAGAGCTATTTACAGTCTTGATATGACAGTGTTGCGTTGGATAACCTTCCACACATGATGTTTCAGTGCACAGCTATGTCTAGAGGGTAAATCGTGGATGTGGAACTGCTAGGTATTTCTCCTTTTATACAAGTAGCCACATTGTCCTCCTTTTATACAAGTAGCCACATTGCCCTACATAGTAGTTTTAACCTGTTTGCCTCCCACTGACAATGATCAAAATAACCTGTTTCTCAACATTTTGCTATCAAGTATTTGGACTTTATTTGAAAGCCATTGAATTTCCTTTTCTTTGAACTGTTTGCATTCTTGCTTCCTCTTCCTGTCAGATCCTTGGTCTCTTGTTTCTAGGCCCCCACCATATCAGGGAGACTGGTAGTTCTTTGTAATGGAAGGTGCCAATATTTTTTCTGCCGTTTTTTGGGTGAGGGCTGGAGGGGAAGGGAGACAGTTTTACTGTGTTACCCAGGCTAGAGTGCCGTGGCAACAGCCTAGCTGACAGCAACTTCAAACTGCTAGGTTCAAAGGATCCTTCTGCCTCGGCCTCTTGAGGAGCTGGGACTACAGGTCCCTGCCACAAAGCCTGGCTAATTTTTCTATTTTTAGTGGAGACCAGGTCTCAATTAGCTCAGACTGGTCTCGAACTCCTAAGCTCAAGCAGTCCACCCACTTTGCCCTCCCAGAATGCTAGGATTATAGATAGGAGTTAGTCACTGTGCCCAACTTGGAATAATTCTTTTTTTTTTTTTGAGTCAAATTCTCACTTTGTTGCCTTTGGTTGAGTGTCATGGTGTCTTAGCTCATAGCAATCTCCAACTCTTGGGCTCAAGTTATTCTCTTGCCTCAGCCTCCCAAGTAGCTGGGACTACAGGCGCCCACCACAACGCCTGGCTATTTTTAGAGATGCCACCATGCCTAGCCAGAATTATCATTTTATAAATGAGATTTTTTAGTATAGTCATTCAAAAAAATGTCTTCTTTCATAATCTCTCAGAGTTCAATCTTTCCCACTCCAGCAGTATAAAAGAAGTCTCAGTGTTTTTGTTGTCCTTGCTTTTCTGGGCCTAACCTGGGGAGCTGACTGCTCAGACCCCATTGGATTGACTGTGTGAGGCCTTTTCAATGTGGTATCGGCCTCTTGACCAGCACTTGGAACCCTCACAGTTTTGGGGGGGGGGGGGTCAGGGACAGAGACAGGAGCCCTGATGGGGGCCACTGAAGGAGGAAAGGCTTGCTTGAATGGTTCCTAAGTTCCTTTTAGTATGTCAGGAACTAGTTCTCTTACAAGCATCTCTTATAGGGATGAAGAATGTTCATTTTTTCTTCTGTGGTTAAAAGGGTTGGAGGGTATATGACCACTCATACTTGGAAGCATTGTCAGAGCTGTTCCGGGTTCTGTGGTAGATGGTCTTGGGCGGGATGGCTGGCTCCTTAGAGAGGACTGTGATATAGGCACCAGGCAGGGCAGTACATCCTGTGTCCTCCCTCCTGGTGGAGCTTTCTCAGTTTGCTTTTTTCTATCTGTGCTATACAAGAGCAGGAGTCCCTTGTTGGAAACCAGGGCTATCTTCACCTTGGGAAATCTACTTTGGATTTTACACCCCTAATGCCAGTGCTCAAATGGGTAGGGTAGTACTTTGGGCACAGGGCTTCCCAGAGTTTATTTCCTCTTCTTTGTCTTCTACTCCAGAAGTTTCTGTGCTTCTATGCTCTGTATTCTTTCTGGTTTGGAGACTGGTCTCAGTTTTAGCTTTTTCCTGCCTTTTGGGGACTTGCTTTGCCCAACCAGTGTATATCTCAGCACTTGCACCTTTTCCTGGTGCCCCATTGTTAGAGTTGAGCGGCTAAGTCAGGTTCCTCTTGATGTTTTCTGCTGGGTCTCACTCACCCTTCTGAGGTGGATCATGTTGAGCAGGCAGAGTGGCAGGCCATGCAAGGCACTGGTGGAACTATAAGATGTCACCAGGTTTTGGAGCAAAGGCCTCTCTCAGACTCCTGTGTCTTATCAACCAGAGCAGCTAAGAAGCCCAATAGAAGGAAATCCTCAGAAGACAGACTTGGCTGGGCGCAGTGGCTCACGCTAATAATCCTAGTACGGTGGGAGCCTGAGATGGGTGGATCGCCTGAGCCCAGGAGTTTCAGACCAGTCTGAGCAACAGTGAGACCCCATCTCTACTAAAAATAGAAAAAAACTAGCCAAGCATTATGGTAGGTGCCAGAGTCCTAGCTACTCAGAAGGCTGAGGCAAGGGGATTGCCTGAGCCCAAGTATTTGAGGTTGCTGTGAGCTGTGATGCCACAGTATTCTACCCAGGGTGACAGAGTAAGACTACTAATAAATAAATAAATAAAAGACTCAGACTTGTGCTGGGCTGCGTGGGTCCCTTTAATCAGCACTTCTGATACCGTAGGCTTTTCTATGGGGTAGTTAGTTACCCATATTCAATTGGTTTGTTTTTATGGACAATTTGAAGTTATGTTGGCATTCTATGCCTTGTTTCAGATATCAGAGCATGACTTTAAAGAATATTTCAGAGGATTTTGTTTGTAGAGCTCAATTTTAATTCTGTTGAGTTATATCCTGATGGCTGAATCTAGCTGCTATGCAAGGGGCCATAGTGAGCACCAAGCCCCTCCCCTCACTTTAGAGTTCCTTGGTGGTTACATTGACACCTGCCCACTGGACCTTGAGACCGACTGTAGGCCAAGCCCTCCCAACACCCTCCTCCTTTGCCTCTAGATCCATGTGTCCTGGTTTTTGTTTTGCCAGCATGCCAGCGTGGAGAGCACCCCCTCCCTCCAGTCATCAGCCAACTTCTCAACAGCAGCAACTTCCACCTCAAGTACTGTGTCCTCAGGTACCAGCCTGCCCAGTAGCATGAACACAGGGAACAGCCTCTGCCTAGGGGGAACCACTGCAGGTGCACTCAGCAGCAGTACCAGGGCTGTACCCTTGGTGACCTCAGGTATGTGTCCAGAGGCCTTTCCTTCTGTCCCGACCCCTCTCAACTATGCACACTTGGCTTGGCTGCCAGGCTGTAGAGGATAGCCATAAGCATCAGAAGATTAGATTCTCACTTTGCACCTGCCATTGCCAGATTTTGCTGTTGTGTTCCATTGACCCCTTTAGGCCTGATCCTTCCAACCCTGGTGTGGGATGAGTGGAATCTGAGTCTTGTGCATAGACTGCCCTTGGCATGATTCCTGCTAGCTTTGTTCTTCTAGCTCCTCAGTTTTTTCTGTGTCTTTTCAGCCCTGGGAGGATGAGTTGGGATGACATGTTATGGGCTTCTCCTGGTCACTTGGTGTACCTGATTACCAGACCTAGGCTCTCTGTGTAGGTGGAACAGACTGTGTTTTGGTGGAAACTACAACCACTAACCTTTGACATAGCCTGTTCCTCTCCTGTTCTGAGGAGGGAGATTGTTTCTTTTGTTTATATTTGTTCAGTCCAGCGTGACCTTTAGAATTGGGGGGGAAGAAGGGTGCTTCTGTCCCAGCATAGAAGTCTATGACATTGAAACAGCCTGAGTGTGGCATATGCTGTCTCCCCTGAGCTGCTTCATAACCTGACCCTCTGTATCTCTTAGCCGCTGTCTTCCCCTCTTAACTCAGGTCTCATCTGGGATAATTCAGTGACCTTGTCTTTTCTTACCATTATAGGCAAGGAATCTCACTCTTTTTCCTCAAACACAGACACTCTTAATTCCATTTGGTTTTTCCCTTTATAGGCAAAGCACCCCCAAACTTGCCCCAGGGAGTACCTCCCCTGCTGCACAACCAGTACCTCGTGGGCCCTGGAGGACTGCTTCCTGCCTACCCAGTGAGTGCATGATAGACTTCCTGGATGGTCCCAGCTCCCCTGACCTCAGGGTCTGGTACCTGGCAAGACCTCATGAGGGGAGCCTTAGGTTAGGCTAAGGGTGCCCATATCAGGTGCTATTCCCTCCTTGAGCAACTCATCTCTGCCCCTCTGATCCCTGGTATGTCTTCCTCCATCAAGGTACGATCTGTTCCCACAGCACTGTATCCAGGTCACATTCCTGGGTGTGTCCTAGCCTTCCCAACCTTGTTTTGTCCCCTGTAAGGGCCTCATCCTCCCAAGGGATAGGGTATGGTCCCTAAAATGCCCTTTCTGATTCTCAGATCTATGGCTATGATGAGCTCCAGATGCTACAGTCTCGACTGCCAATGGTGAGTGGGATGTGGCATGGTAGGAGCAGCGGGGTCCAGGCTCTTATATGTCCCTTTCCCCCTTCACATTTTATTTTATTTTATTTATTTTTAAATAAAGAACAATTTGTTTCTCACAGTACTGAAGACTTTGTCTTAAAAAGAAAAAAAATCTGGCTTGGCGCCTGTGGCTCAAGCGGCTAAGGTGCCAGCCACATACACCTGAGCTGGCGGGTTTGAATTCTGCCCGGGCCCACCAAACAAAAATGACGGCTGCAACCAAAAAATAGCTGGGTGTTGTGGCGGGCACCTGTAGTCCCAGCTACTTGGGAGGCAGAGGCAGGAAAATCACTTGAGCCCAGGAGTTGGAGGTTGCTGTGAGCTGTGATGCCACAGCGCTCTACCCAAGGGGACAGCTTGAGGCTCTGTCTCAAAAAAAAAAAAAAAAAAACTGCCCTTGGGTTGCTCCGGTTGTTGCAGTCTCACTCTGAGGCCCAGGTTATGTCTGTTCTGAACCTTGGTACTGGGATAAGGCACTGGACCTTCCAAAGGATAGCCACATTAACAGAGCTGTGGGGAAAGACTGGTTGGAAGCAGACTTGCTCTTTGCCTTGTGAGCCGGTAGGATTTCCTCCTGTGTAACCACTACCCTCTTGGTCTGACATTTCCTGGGGGCCGCAGAGTTTGAACAGTAGTGTTTGTGCTGGATGTGGTCTTTCCCATTCTTACAGGAAGAGGCTTCCTCCTGATTGAAGTGTCACCTCTTCTTCCTCAAGCCCTTCCCCATTGGCATTTCCCCCTTCTTATGCCAGACTGTAAGAACTTATGGAGCTGCTCTTATGTCAGGAGACATTCTTCTCCATTTGCTGGAAGTATTTCTGAAAGCAGAGGCAGAGTCTGGGAGCTGAGCAGTTCATTGCCTCATGTGCAGACCAGGAGCCCACCAGTCTGCTGGTTGAATGATAAAGGCCTGCTAGGATCTCCAATAAATCTCCATAGAGCAGGAGCTTTGTCCCACATGAGTCTGCACAGGGGACACCAGCCCTGGCATTCATCCTTCCTCAAGCTCTTGATTGCTGTCCATCCCTATTCACAGGACCCCTTTTAATTTTATCATTTTATGTCTTAGCAGAAATCCCTTCCAAATTCCATCTTATCAGATATATTGCTGTTTATTATCCTTTGGGTCACTGGTAACCTCTGATACATTTTTTTTTTTTAGACAGAGTCTCATTTTATCACCTTAGGGAGAGTACCTTGGTATCACTGCTCCCTCAAACTCTTGGGCTTAAGTGATTCTCTTGCCTCTGCCTCCCAAGTTGCTGGGACTACAGGCACATATCACGAAGTCTGGCTAATTTTTCTATTTTTAGTAGAAGTGGGGTCTCACTCTTGCTCAGGCTAGTCTCAAATTCCTGAGCTCAAGCAATCTACGCGCCTCAGCCTCCGAAGTACTAGGATTACAGGCGTGAACCACCACACCCAACTTTACTCTTTTAAACAAAATAAGACAAGTTCTCACTTTGTTATCCAGGCTGGGGTATAGTGGTACAATAATAGCTCACCACAGCCTTAAAGTGCTGGGCTCAGCAATCGTCCTGAGTAGCCCTGGGCTTCAAGCAGTCACCACCATGCCCTGTAGCCTCTTTTATTTTTGTGCCTACTTCCCACCTTCAGATTTTTCTTTTTGGATGAAAGAGCTCCCCCTTCTGGTCCTTCTCTGTGCCTGTTCCCTGTTGTGTTCTTGCCTGCTGTGTGCTTTCCCAGTCCTACCTCCTCTTGGGGTTTCAGGCTGAGAATGCTGTGGGTTTCCTGGAGAGATGGCCAAAGGTGGGTGTGAGTGCCATTCCTAGCCAGGATGGCCCTGTCTGGCATGTGACCCAGCAATCTTGGATATGGATCTATTTTACTCAGAGATCAGATGTCTGCAACTCTAACGCCCTAGACGATGAATAAGTGCCAGACAGGCCTCTCCTTTGCCACAGAGCTCTACTGTGTTTTGCCCTCTTTTCCTTCACACTGTTGGATCTGTCAGACTTCCCTGGGTCATGTGCAGTGTCAGCATTGCTAAGGGTTGGTGACAGACCAGTTTGAGGCCTCAACTGGGTTGTACATGTACCTGTACCTTCCTAGCACACCTGCCCTTTGGATTCTTGTAGGCACCTCTTCTGCTATGTCCTTTTTCAGGTTCATTCTGTTTGGTGAGCTTGCCTAGCTCCAGGCTAGAGTCTCTGTCACAAGAAAAGCCAGTAAAGTTGATTCAGCCTGCCACTTTACAAGCATCTATCTGTGCTATAAAAAGAACATGTGAGGTTGGGCCCACAATGGCTCTGCTTGTCGAAGGCTGAAGGGTTGGTTGGTGTGTGTGCTTGCCAGCTAAGTAGACTGCCTCACTCCACACCTCTGATAGGCCCTGTGTACTTGGTGTATTCCATGTGTGCTACCTTTTAAGTGTGTGGCCCATCTTGGGAGTAAGGCATCAGAGTTTCACGTCCTGGGTTTGTTCTCTTGCGAGTGGGAAGGGGCTACCTGCTGATTGGGCCTCCCTGGTTTCTCCTAGGATTACTATGGAATTCCCTTTGCTGCACCCACAGCCCTTGCCAGCCGAGATGGGAGTCTAGCTAATAATCCCTATTCAAGTGAGTTCATTCAGTGGGTGAGGAGTGGGTGGCTAGGGGTCTGGCCTGTAGTCTCAGGAGTCTGGAAAATAGAAGCAGAATGGCTGAGGCAGGCCTCTTTGCCCATATTGAGCAGGAAGCCAGACCCATTCTTTGAGGAGCCATGCTGGCCCTTTTCCAGGATAGATGAGAATTGGTGACCCCAGGCAGTGCTCTTCTTCTAGGTGACGTTACAAAGTTTGGCCGTGGGGACACTGCATCTCCTGCACCCCCCACCACACTCGCTCAGCCACAGCAAAGCCAATCCCAGCCTCACCACCCAGCCCAGCAGCCCTTTCTGAATCCTGCACTGCCACCTGGTTACAGCTACACTGGCCTTCCCTACTACACAGGTGTGCCCAGTGCCTTCCAGTACGGGCCTACCATGTTTGTGAGTATTTGGGGTGAGGGGGGGAGTAAGTCTTCTTCCCCTAGCCCTGGGTTACTGAAAGGTTAAAACCTGGGACTTACTGGGCGGCGCCTGTGGCTCATCGAGTAGGGCGCCGGCCCCATATACCAAAGGTGGCGGGTTCAAACCCGGCCTTGGCCAAACTGCAAAACAAAAATAGCTGGGCGTTGTGGGCGCCTGTAGTCCCAGCTACTCGGGAGGCTGAGGCAAGAGAATCACCTAAGCCCAGGAGTTGGAGGTTGTTGTGAGCTGTGTGACGCCACTGCATTCTACCGAGGGCAATAAAGTGAGACTCTGTCTCTAGGGGGGAAAAAAAAAAAACACCTGGGACTTAGGTTCCAGCTCCTGAGAGCAGGAAGGAGGAAAGAAGGGTCATTATCCCCCTAGGTCACATCTGGCCTTCAGTCCCCTTTCTGCATTTGGGTCCAGCATGTGTTGGATTTAATGAAGCACAGGTCCTCTGAGGTTGTGGGTATATCACTTCCGGTCTAGGGCAGGGAGTACCTGACCTCCACCTTGCTTTGTATACCTACATTGATGCCACATCTGCTTGCCCCACCAGGTTCCTCCAGCCTCAGCCAAGCAGCATGGTGTGAACCTCAGTACCCCCACAAACCCTTTCCAGCAGGCTGGCGGTTATGGCCAGCACAGCTATAGCACAGGTGAGGAGGGCTCCCAGCAATGAACACAGGTAAGACTGGCTTGCTTGGCTCACATGTCTCTTGTACCCTGTCATGCTAGGTTATGATGACCTGTCCCAGGGGACAGCAGCAGGAGACTACACCAAAGGTGGCTATGGTGGATCATCACAGACTTCAGCCAAGTCTGCAGGTTCTGGGCCTAGCAAAGGTAGTGTTTCACTTCTCCTCTCAGGCAGGGCTACCCCTGAGTACCTCTGGAGCTGGGGGAGCGTGGAGCGGGGACCAACTACTTTTCCTCCTAGGAGTATCAGTGTCTTCAAGCACCACTGGCTTGCCTGATATGACTGGTTCCGTCTATAGCAAGACTCAGGTGAGGAGGAAGACAGGTGAATGTGTATGTTGTTGTGAGGTACAGTCCAGCTTGACCTTCACCATTTTCTTCTCTGCCCTTAGACTTTTGACAAGCAGGGATTTCATGCAGGGACCCCTCCACCTTTCAGCCTGCCCTCAGCCTTGGGTTCCACTGGGCCTCTGGCCCCTGGAGCAGCCCCTGGCTATGCACCTCCACCCTTTCTGCACATCTTGCCAGCCCACCAGCAGCCCCACTCACAGCTGCTGCACCACCACCTTCCACAGGATGCCCAGGTAAGTACAGTGATGGAGGCAGCCACTCTGTCCTCAGCCAGGGTTTCTCTTCTTCTAGCCTTGACAACCTTCTCCCATCCTCCTCAGAGCGGCTCAGGTCAGCGAAGCCAGCCCAGCTCCCTACAGCCCAAGTCTCAAGCCTCCAAGCCTGCCTATGGCAACTCTCCATACTGGACAAACTAAACCCTGAAGAGTGTTGGGCTGGGGCAGGGCTCACCCTTGACAGGAGAGAACACATGGAGCACATTTCTGGGAACCCAGTGTCCTTCCCTGCAACTCCTGAGATTCCCAAGACGTGTACTATCAGCCAAGGCTCTGTGGGGAGCCTGCTTCTCAGACTGGCTGTGTATGTAATGTATTTATATGTGTATTTGTAAATGTGACAGAAGTGTGGGGGAGTTGGGGGGTGCAGCCACAGATTAGCCAGGTCTGCTCTCCCCATTCAAGCCCCTTCTTACTGTAGCAAAATAAGCCCCCCACCCCCTTTTGCCTTTAGGCCTTCTACCTAGCCCTTGCCTGCCCAGTGGGCTATTAAGGATAGTTTCTGGAAGGGCTGGTTCAAGGCATTTTGGGTATTGGGGTCAGGTACCAATGAAGAATCACGACTTAACTCCTTTGTAATCCATTATTTGAGTTTTCTTCCCGTGTAATTACTTTATACCGCTGTTTTAACAAAACTGGTCCATTTGTCATTTTCCATGGTCCCTTTTTGCCAAATTTTGATCTGGGAATAGCAGAAATATCCCCCCACTCACAATAAATCTGGGCACCTGTTTGTCTTTATTTAAAGCAGGAGCTTTGTTTCTGGTCTTGTCCCCAGCCACTTGTCTTCCTCTGACTGACCTTGAATGTAATAGTCTGAACTGGGGCTCAGAGATGTTCAGCTAGTTAGCCTCCCTCCCCTTTAAAAACCTGCAAGCAAAGGCTCCTCTACTCCAGTTGTCCTGCCTCTGGGGAGCAACAGTTTCAGGGGTTTTCTCTTGCCCCAACTCCACCTA
>CAUYON010130786.1:0-10480 GCA_963573935.1 Arctocebus calabarensis | reverse complement strand
TTATAAAGTGAGACAGACATTAAATAGTCCATTCTCTATTAGCAGAGAAAGTAAAGAACATGCACTTGCAAAGGCAGAGATTTGAGAAAACTGCCCATTTTGATACTTTATCCATTGAGCTGATTAAGAAATAACATTGTGGTATATAAGGAAGAACTTAATTTTCCTGAGACATATTATATTTATTGAAGATTAAATTGGTACTTTGTATTTGTCAAGGATTGATATAATGCATAGGTATTTTACCATGTCAGTTTAATTATGTAAAATCATTATGTGAATGCTTACAATCTAGCCATATATACAATTCACCAGTTTAGTCAATATGAGTAAACAAATTATAGCGGAAAGAATAGCACTCTTTGTTATGGACTGAATTTTCTCCCTTCAAAATTTAGGTTAGTCAAACTCATAACCACAAATGTGACTGTGTTTGGGGATAAGGTATTTAAAGAGGCAATTAAGGTTAAATGTGATTATAAGGGTGAAGTTCTAATTCAGCAGAACCAGTTTTCTTAAGAACAGGAGGAGACACCAGCAATGTGTGTGCACAAGGAAAAAGGCCACATGAGGACACAGAGAAAGGCAGTGTCTGCAAGTCAGGGAAAGAAGCCTTCAGAGAAATCAACCTCGTTGGCACCTTGATCTTAAGCCAGCCAGTTTGTGGGGTTTTGTTAGGGCAGCCCTGCTGGCAGCCCAAGCAGACGAAGATGCTCCTTTTCTTCTTAATTCTACTCAGTGATTTATATCAGCATTTACTGAAGACACACATACACGCACCTCATAAAGAATTTGATAGTGAAATGAGCTTGTGAAACCCCACATTAAATAAAGTCTAAGCAATTGCCTTTACGGAAGGAGTTAGTTAAGGTCAAACAATTGTATTTATTGAAAAATTTCGTCCTCTTATGATCTTATAATACATTATAAATATGATGTGAATGCTGCTCAATACTATAGACTCTGTTGTTTTTTTAAATCTTTTCTGTTGTTTTTGTTTGTTTGAGCAATATCTCAGGGGACTACTGTTGGCAAATATTGCCTTATGTAGTTTAACTAAAGATATTTTATTATTAGGACTAGTGTTTATCCTCTTATTTAATCATATTTTATTCTCCTTTTTATATTAGAATTTTACATAATTATTTGTGTTATTACTTTAGGTCCTTGTATTAGAATATTCCAGTAAAATAGCCAATGGAATATATATACGCATATGTATGAACATGTACATCTATGCATTTTATATACAGAGGGTGGGGGAGAGAGAGAGAGATTTTAAGGAATTGGCACACTAGAAGACTACAGACCAGAGAAAATGTGATTTGCAATTTCCAGTTTGAAAGCTATCCAGAGGCATAGTTCCTTCTTCAAAGGACCCCAGTCTTTCCCCTTGGATAACTCCTTTTTCTTCAGGGGACCACAATCATTTCCCTTAATGCTTTCAATTGATTAGAAGAGCTTCACTCACATCATGGATAGTAATCAGCTAGGCTCTAATAAAAGACTACTAATTTAAATGTTCATTCTGTCATAAAAATACCTTCACAGCAATATCTAGATGTGTTTAACTAAAACTATGTACCATGGTCGAGCCAAGTTAATGTGTACAATACACCATTATAGTCCCCATAATATTTGCCCCCTGATTTGCTTTTGCAATGTTTTACCACATTTAAAATCAAAAGTTCTCGATCTCAATCTTCCTTCTCTTTCCTAATACTTGAGTGATAGGTGTAACAAATATATTGGCAGAGCTTGTTAAACACTGTGTTAAAAATCTCTACACAGATGGTATGCACTTATTTATTATGCAGCTATCAGCAAATTAAACTGGAAAGAGAAATTGCTACTCCTTTCCCTATTTAGAGTTTCTCCAATTTGTAACTCTGAGATATCAGTGTGATAATAACTCTATGTTCCACTAACATTCTAGGTGTCTAATTATCTCTCACAGACTGTTCCTTTAACTAGTGTTATTCACCATCTGGTTTTCGCAAAGGGAAAGAATCATAAAACTTTTCTTGTCTACATCTTCTAGTAAGTCTTTTCTTTATCAGATTCCTAAAAGAGAAATAGTGTAATTTATTTATTGATAACTTTAAAATTGTAGTCTGTTCACTCCATTATTTTCTTTATAAAATATATTATCACTTACTATAATAGGTGGTCACATTTTATTTGTAGACTTTTTATGCTTGAGGTCTTTCTTCTTCTGTGCTTAATTATTAATTTTTCAGAAAACTACATCTCTCTTGTCCTAAGCCTAAGAGATAATTTCATCTTGTACTTCAAAGAGATCAAATCATCCACATGAGACGCCTTTTCTGTCTCCTTCCCTTATGTCTATATTTCTTATTATTCTTATGTATTGTCTCAATGAAAAAAATGCACTTCTGGTTCTCCAGAACTAAAACACTTATTATTCAAATAATATTTATTGATTGAAAAAATTATTTTTAAACTTGCTATTTCATATTTCTAGTCTGTTTTTTCTTTCTTAAAATAAAACAATCTTCTTGTGCTAAAATATACATAACAAAGTTTTTCATCTTAACAACTCAAGTGGATGGTACATTCATATATTTGTGCAACCATAATCAACATCCCTCACTAGAAATCTTTTAATCTTGCAAAATGAAAACTATATGCATTAAAACATTACTCTCCACCATATCTCCTCTAATCCCTGAAACCCACTCTTCTACTTTCTGTCTCTGAATTTGACTGATCTTGGAACTTGTGGAATTATAGAGTATTTACCTTTTGTGATTGGCTTATTTCACTTAGTGCTATGTTCTCAAAATTTAATCTATTCATTTACTTGGCAAAATGTAATCTATTTATTTACATGGCAAAGGACTCTCTATTGTACTGTCTACATATTTCTCAGAATTGTTTCCTTTTGTTTGTGCTTTCAACTGTTTTGGTTCAATTTCTCAGTATCTTTTTTACTGACTCAATGAAATAGCCTCCTGGCATTCTCTCCATACTATTTTGGTCATTCTCAATCTATGATTTATTGCTGTCAGAATTAAATTGTTGTTGCTATTGTAGTATTATTTTTATTATTTTCCAGGTTGCAAATACAAACAAATTACTCCTTGCATAAAATCTTTTATTGTCCCCTTACTATGTAAATTTTTTTAAAGGCTGGATGAATTCAAATTTTAACATTAAATTAAAAAAATTTAAAAAGAGTGTATATATTCTCCTAAGTTTCATTTCTTAATATGCTTAAGAAATATTTCTAAATATTTGAAACATTTTTATAATAAGAAACATGGACTTTATGCTTCATTATATTATTTTGTATGTTATTTAATTGACATTGCTATTCTTTCAAATTTACATCTTACCATCCTATTCACAAAAAGATCATTAGTTTTCTGAGTTTTAAGAACAAATGTGGATTCACAATGTATCCTGTGAAGCAAAGACTTTCCTTAGCCATTTGTGAAATAGTCTAAGGATGTCAGATGTGAACAGAGACAATGTTCTTTATTTTCTATAGGGGGAACCCAAGACATAAGTGACACAGAAAATGCTCAGATCAATTGCAATGTGCTAAACACATGTTATGTTTCTTAAATATAATGTTAAAATTAAATCTGTATCATTTTACACAAGGTATTTGTAAGAATAAATCTGTAGTTTCTTTATGTTTGCACTGAATCACTAAATGAGAATATTTTGTATTCTAAATAGTGTAAATAAAAACAGAATTTGCTGTTAAACGTGTAATTTAATTTGAATAATATAAATTCATTAATTGTTTCCATAAGAAGAGCACTACAAAAATCTTTACATATTTTTATCATTGGCTAAGAGGAAAAGGTAGAATGTCTTAGCAGTTATTAGTTGAAAGAAAGCCAACGAAGTTCAGGAATACATGCCATTTTCATAACATAATGACAATAATTAAGACAAAGCAGTATATTATTATGGCTAATTGTGACAAAATCAACATATTTGGAAACCAAAAAAATTATTGAAAATCTTAATTTCACAAAATCATGAATGAATACCCCTTTTCCAATCTCAGCTAGAATTTTGTTTTCATCTTTCAAACTTCTAGATGAAAACCAAACATAATACCCAATCAGTGAATTGTTCCTCTACCTGAATACAACTGAGCAATAGGACCTTAAAGCTACCTTAGAATCACCCATCAGAAAGTCAGATTTTGTGATATCTCCCCACTCTCTCTTCCCGTACCTCACAGTTCCTGCAATGTGTGCTTTCCTTGCTGCACCAGGATAAAACATCAGTGCCCGACTTCAGAGCCTGCCTGCTATCTGCTGTAATTTACTTCAACACTAATAATAAATGTTAGGGTATTTACTGTCACATTTTATTATTTTGCATTCACATCTTTACTTTTACCTTAGCTTAATTTGTTACAATTAATTCAAATATAATAAAATTCAAATAAAAGTTCAAGATCCCCCTAGTCTGGAAATCGGACCATATTATATTTTGCAATTTTATTTGTATTTCATTTGCCTAAAATAAGAATGGAGAACATAGAAGGGAAAGGAAGAAAATTAAAGAAAAATAAAAGGAAGAAAAAGTTGATTATGCTATTTTTATTATATTTTGTCCTTAATCTTTTAAAATATATGAATAAAAAGATAATTGCTTGAGTGTTACATGAGCCTCTTATTTCATTTTTGTGATAGCCAATTATAAATGTACAATCTCTGAAAAGAGATAACTTGCTATCAAGTACATATATAAATATATATATATATATACATACACATATACATATACTGTATATACCAGCTGACTATATAGTCTTCCTCAAAAGAAAAATTTTGGTACAACAGTCTAATTATGCCACTTCTTAAGAGAAAAACCCATGCATTTCACATGTCACCAGGTTGCATATCATGGACAACATCACATAATGCATAATCTCTAAACTGAAGGAGGGCTTATAGAAAGATTGGAGGGGGGATGAGGAATCATATTTTATATTAAGGAGCTATTATTTGTGTGAGATCTTAAAACTTACATATGTAAGTAAAAGGCAAAATCATATTTAGAGCTCAAGAATATTTTTAATCTTTTAAATTGTATCTGTTTATGGCTTTATGGGAGAAGAATTAATTATGAAACATAAAACAAAGAAAAATAAAACAATTAATTGAAGTTAATCAGTGACGTGTAATTTTAACAAAGAATTAAAAGCATAATTTTGGACCATGACAAAATTAAAGTAGAAACAAACAACAGAAAGTTATAAGAAAAATTACCAAATATTTGGAAATCATATAACATATTTCCAAATAACCTATGACTCAAATAGGAATTTCTGAAGGACTTTAGAAACTATTGTTAATTGAAAAAAATACTTTATTTAAAAATTTTTATGATACCTATGCAATAGGAAAGGATATTTGCACATTTTGTATCAGATGAAATCTTGAAAACTAAAATCTACAGAGAACTCAAATTAATCAACATGAAAAAAGCCAACAATCCCTTATATCACTAGTTAAGAGAGATGAATAGAACCTTCTTTAAAGAAGACAGACAAATGGCTAACAAACATATGGAAAAAATGCTCATCCCTAATTGTCAGAGAAATTCAAATCAACACTACCGTGAGAAATCATGTAACTCAGTCAGAATGGCCCACATCACAAAATCTCAAAACTGCAGATGCTGGCATGGATGTAGAGAGAAGGCAACACTTTTAAACTGCTGTTGGGAATGCAAACTGATACAACCATTTTGGAAGGAAGTATGGAGAACTCTCAAAGAACTCAAATTAAACCTCCCATTTGATCCTGTAATCCCATTACTGGGCTTCTACCCAGAGGAAAAAAAAAAGTCTTTTACCCATAGGACATTTGCACTAGACTGTTAATTGCAGCTCAATTTATAGTTGCCAAAATGTGGAAACAACCTAAATGCCCACCACCCCAGGAATGGATTAACAAGCTGTGTTATTTGTATACCATGGAATACTATTCAACTATTTTAAAAGATGGAGACTTTATATCTTTTGTGTTAAACTGGATGGAAGTGTATAGAGGATTAAACATCATACTTACTACAACAGCCACCAATATTGTAACTCATCTGAGGAATTACTAAAAACAATAATTCTCCTGGCAAGCCTGGAAATCTCTTGTGACTTGGAAGGCAAGCTACCAAAAATCCTGGAGGAGCAAAGTTCAGTCCTGTAGCAGTAATGCTAATGTTAAACATTAAGCATTTTATGGCAGTTCCTTGAAGGAGTAGTGGAGCAAAATTGCATGTAGTGTTTTTGGAGATCATTTCCCTTACCATCATTGAAGATCATTTCCTTGAGTACATACTCTCTTGGCACCTATGAGATCATTTCCCTGAGCACACAGCCCTGCATGTCTTTGCGTAGTAATCTTTCTGCCCATTATGTATCTTCTCAATAAAAGGACTCTGTGATAAATACTCGGGGCTACCCTGTACCTATGGTTAGCCTCACCCCTTACAGCGTGTTCTGTCAATCCATGTCTCACATAATCATTTATGTGGTCATGAAAGAAGTGGAACACATTATTTTTAGTAAAGCATCACAAGAATGAAGAAGGAATAATCCCATGTACTTAATTCTGATATGAGGACAATTAATGACCTAGTACACAGTGGAGGTGGGGAAAGGGGAAAGCAGAGAGAGGGAAGGAAGGAGGGGAGTGGGGGTGTGTGACACAACTTTGGGGGGGCAGGATACAATTATAAGAGAGATTTTACCTAACAAATGCAGTTGATGTAACCTGGTTCTTTGTACCCTCAATTAATCTGCAACAATAAATTTTTAAAAAAGGAAAAAAAATATGATGCCATTAGCATAGGGCTAAAGGAAAATATATCATTTGCGCTTATAAAAAAGTTTAACTACAGATATGTTAATACATCAAGAAAAAGTTAAACTCATATAAAAAGAAGAAAGAAAATAATAAGTAATGCTCTTTGTCCCTAATAATTAGAGAAATGTAAATCAAACCACCCTGAGATATCATTTAAACCCAGTGAGAATGGCCCACATCACAGTCTCAAAACTGCAGACTAATGCAACCTTTTGGGAAGGCAGTGTGGAGAACCCTCAAAGAATTCAAGCTAGACCTCCCATATGACCCTGCAATCCCTCTAGGGCATCTACCCAGAAGGAAAAAAAATCCTTTTATCACAAGGACACTTGTACTAGACTCTTTATCGCAGCTCAATTTACAATCCCTAAAATATGGAAACAGCCTACATGCCCATCAACTCAAGAATGGATTAACAAGCTGTGGTATTTGTATATCATGGAATACTACTCAGCTACTAAAAAAGACAGAGACTTCACATCCTTTGTATTAACCTGGATGGATGTGGAACACATAATAAAGCATCACAACAATGGAGAAATAAGAATCTTGTGTATTCAATTCTGATATGAGGACAATTAAGGTACTGGTACACAGAGGGGGATGAGGGACAGGGAGAGCTGAGAAAGGAATGGACAGAGGGTGTGGAGGGTCAAGGGATAGGGTTCACCTTTGGGGGCAGGACACAAATATAAGAGGGTCTTTATCTAACAAAAGCAATCAATGTAAATTGCTTCTGTGTACCCCCAATGAATCTCCAACAATAAAAAAAGAAAAGAATAAATAAAAATCAGAAATCAATGAAATTATAAATGAGGAGATAATAGAGAAAATAAAGCAATACTCAATAATCATTTTTGATTTTGCTTTCAATTGGCTTTCAATTGTCTTAGTTTGAAGTTTGTTTGTTTTTTTAATTTTCTTTCTTGTTTTTTTTTTTTTTTTTTTGAGACATACTCTCACTGGTGTCACCCTTGGTAGAGTGCTATGGTGTCACAGCTCACAGCAACTCCAACTCTTGGGCTAAAGTGATTCTCTTGCCTCAGCCTCCCAAGTAGGGAGGGACTACAGATGTCCACTACAATGCCTGGCTACTTTTTTGTTGCAGTTGTTTAGCTGTCTAGATTCGAACCGCTACCCGTGGTGTATGTGGCTCCGAGCCTTTAATTTTATTTAATTAATTTATTTATTTTTCATTGAGACAAAGTCTCACTTTATGGCCCTTAGTAGAATGCAGTGGCATCCTAGCTCACAGCAACCTCCAATTCTTGGGCTTAAGCAATTCTCTTGCCTCAGCCTCCCAAGTAGCTGGGACTACAGGTGCCCATCACAACACCCCACTCTCTTTGGGTAGAGACAGGGTCTCACTCTGGCTCAGGTTGTCTTGAAACTCTGAGCTCAGTGCAATCCATCTGCCTTGGCCTCCCAGAGTGCTAGGATTACAAGCATGAACCACCACATCCAGCCTAGATAATTTTTTTTTTAAGATCAATGCAATTATATTTTGGTCTGATAATTTTTTTTTAAAGATCAATGTAATTACTTTGGCCTGATATTCAAGAAAAAAATAAGAAGGCATATATTACAAATCTTACTGACATTAAAATGCCAATCCATCAAATAGCTGAGTTGAAATGGGTATGTTCCTTGTGAAACAAACAACCAAAGCTCACTTTCAAAGGAACATAATACTTGAATAGCCCTATATATATTTAAAAATAAAATCTGTATTAAATCCTTCCAAAAAGAACAATCAAGGCAAAGATGCCTTTCCTAGAGAATTCAAACAAATGTTTAAGAAGAAATAAAATCAATTACACCAATTCTTCCAAGAAAATGAAGATAGGAGAATATTATACAACCAATTTTATGAAACCAAAGCTATAGAAACCAAACACATTATAAAAATATAAAAACAAAAAGTAATACATTCAGTACGTAAATTCAAAATTTCTTAGTTCAATTATCAATAAAACTTGTAGGAATAGATTCAGTAGATGATATACTATGTCCAGTGACTTTACCTAACATATGGCAGGTTGTAGAGTATTTAAAGATTAATTATTTTAAAGAACCACATTGTAGAAATTTTTGGATGTGAAGCTTCTTGTCTTTTATTAAATTTGCGGCCTTACAACTACTTCTTCAAACACTTTTGACTCTTTTTCTTTCTTTTTCATTTTTGCAACTTCCATCGTGAAAATGTTGGTATGCTTGATAATGTCTAAGAGGTCTCTTAACCACTGTTCATTTTGTTTTTTGCAATATTTTTTCCTTTCATTCTTCAGACTGGTTAATTGGTTAATTTTAATCTAATTATCTCATTTTCCTACACAAACCTACTATCCTATCTCTCCAGTGATTTTTTATTTCAAATATAGTTTCCAGGATCAGAATTACTACTTGGTCCCTTTTTACATTTTTACATTTTTTATATCTTTATTAACAATCTTTATGTATTCTATATCATTCTCCTCCTTGGTTTTTTATACCTCAATGTTTTGAATACATTCAATGTAGTTAATTTAAAATATTTTTCAGTAATTCTAACTTTTGAACTTCTTCAGGGATTAGTCCTGATGATGTCTTTCTTCTTATAAATGAGATATATACACATTTCCTGGAGGTGGGTGGGAACTGCTGATCCTGTTTTTAAAACAGAAATCCCTTCCATGGCTCCCATGTCTCTCCATCCCTACTCAGACCCAGCCAGACAACCAAATGATCATTACATCTAAGAATTTCCCTTTGGAAACAGCACTGTGTGTCAGACAGAGGTGCAGGCACAAAAAAGACCCTGTTAAGAACCACACCAGTGATTTACCTCCGAGGGTAGAGCAAGATGGCAGACGAGTAACAGCTTTCTTGCAGCTGGGCACTGTGAGACTGGGGAGAGAGGACTTCAGGCATCTCTGCCAGGCAGGATGTGCCCAGAAACTTCCCTTTGGGGACATAGGGAGACACCGTGAGGCTTCTGGACCCCCTGAGGAAGGCTAAAGTGGCGGAGATTGGGCAAGCAGTTGCGTCTGTTCCTTCGGTCTGATCCTATTGGCGGCTGTGGGTGGGGCAACAGTGGGACTGCAAGCTGGAAGGGCCTTGCCTGTGAGCCCTTTGGGTTTCTTTTGGACTTGGCACTCAGTTGAACTGCCTTGGGAGAACTTGGGCAGGAGTGCAGGGGTTTTTGAGTGTTGTCTGGGGCCCCAGACTGGGCCACCAAGCCAGACGAAGCTGCCAGTGTTTGGTGGTGGGCTGTGTGGAGCCATTGTGGGAGAGCTGCCCTGGTAAGCTCCACCCTCAGGGTCGCAGAACAGGCATTGGGTGGGAGCGAGTAATCTAGTGACTGAGCAGCCTAAAGGTGGGGACTGAGACACCTTGCAGCCTTAGCCCTCAGGGGCATAGGGTGAGACCGGGTTTGGCACACTGGGTAAGTGGATAACCACTCAAGGAGTGATTCCAGCCACAGCTCTTTCCTGGGAAAGCTTCGGCTTAGCCCAAGTTAGCAATTTAAAGTGTCTTCTAAGCAGGCTGAGGAGGATTTAAGTTCTCCACCCTGCAGGGTTTGAGAAATACACAGGGTCACTCCCTACAAAGATCCAGTAACAACAGAGTGATTCTGCCAG